>CM057835.1:1242500-1365000 GCA_030068075.1 Paguma larvata
TTATTAAATAAACTCCCGGGCTGCTGGCCTCAAACCAAATTGCCTCCCCCCCGCTTCTCCCTCTTACCCCTCACGCCCGACCGCTGTTACCCGGCGCGGCAGGGGAGGAAAGCAGCTACTTTTTCCGCAAACCAACCGGGAAACCTTAATAATCGTCGTAGAAAGCCAACCTTACAGCATGATTTAGCAACCGCCAAAAAAATTGGCCGCAGGCTAACTTCACCAAAAAAAAAAAAAAAAAGAAAAAGAAAACAGTACACCTCCCGATCCTGCCAAAATGTGACCCATCCAGGAACGGAGTGCCCTCCGACCGAGCAGGGGGATCCCTGGGGGAGTCCGTGTCCAGCCGACGTGCCCAGAGTTGGGCTGTTCCGTAGGTGCCTCAGCTTCGCGGGGAATTCAGCCCTTTTCATTGGCGTCCGGGTTCCGCTCCATCCATTAGGCTTTGTGACTGTGAAAAGAGATCTGCGAACCATATGAAATTGTCAAAAGACATACATCCGCGTTAGCTTCCAGACTGCTCTGTTTTAAAATAACTCATTCCAGGGCGCAGCAAGGAGGCCGTGAGACACGCCCGAGAGGCCGGTCTCTCGAGGAGAGACGCCGCCGCCCATGCCTGGTTCCGGGCAGCAGCGAGCGGCACCCCGGTTCCTCCGAAGAGCAGACACGCGGGCCTCTTATTGATCGGGGTAAAGAGTCTCGGGAAGGGGTTTTTTCCTCTTCTCAGAGCGGTAGGAGCCAGGACCATCAAAATAAAATGTGATAAGGACCTTAACCATATTCCCGAAATAAATACACGTGCACCTCAATGTTGATTGCAGCGTTATTTACAAGATACGGAAGGAGCCCAAGTGTCCATCAATTGGTGGACGGATAAAGAGGACATGGTGCCCATCCACCGGGGAATATGATTCAGCCATAAAAAAAGAAGGAAATCCGACAACCTTACCATTCGCCACGGCACAGAGGAAGCTAGAGACTACTAAGCTGGGCAAAATAAATCAGTCAGAAAAGACAAATCCCATACGATTTCACTAATATGGGAGGAATTTAAGAAACGAAACAAATGAGGAGAGAGGGAAAAAAAGACAGGAAAACCAAGACACAGACTCAACTACAGAGAAAGATGAGGGTTATCAGAGGGGAGGTGGGGGATGCGGGAGGGGGTGGGGCTAAGGAGGGCCCTTGTCGCAATGAGCCCCCGTAGGTGCGGAAGTGATTACCATCCCGCACACCTGAAACCAACATAACGTTGCATGTTAACTAGCTGGAATTAAAATACAAACTTAAAAAGCGAAACTAAATACATAAAAATAATGGCCAAGTTCCTGTGATCATATTTTTGTGCTATGATGCTTCTGAAGGCTAAAGGCAGAAAGACCCAGCACAGCTCGGGGCAAACATTTCTACATTAAAATGCCTCTATTTTTCGCTGACAATGAAGGCATTGTGGTAGGTTTTGCATAAGACAAAGGACCTGTGGTAGTTTTCTTGTCAGTCCTTAGGTGACGTGTAGCCTCTCTGTGCCTGAGCAGGGCTAAGATCCAGGTTGAGACAGAGGTGAGGCACCCAGGCCACTGGGCGGAAGTCCCACGTCTCCTGGGTCCTGCGAGACTCCTTTGCTGGGTGGGATCCCGGGTGGAAAGTAACAGAACCACCTCTTGCCAAATGAAGGAGAAGGGAATTTGGGGGGTTGAGCATGTGGACTTTTCCACAGGACGGAAGTCCAGTTTGGAAAGAGCAGGAAGGCTGGTGAGAGAGCGAGAAACACAGAAAGCGTCTCGGAGCAAGACTGTCATCCCCGAGCGCTGCCCCAAGTCCTCCTTCCTCCCTGAGTCCTTTTCGCAGGACTCACGAGTGGTCAGCGTGTCGGGCTTACCTAAGGGAGCCCCTCCTGTGTGCGCCTGGTGGGAAAGGGTAACACGCCTGCTTAGTAGTGTGAACTCGGGCTGCACAGTCTACACACCGTCCGCACACCACGGACGCAGGACGAAGGCGCAGTTTCCTGCAAGGAAACCGAAAGCCACGGGGACAGGAGTGGGGCTGGGCGCCCCGCCTTGGCCCTTCCGGGCTCCGGTGCCGCTGCCGGGGGCTCCTGTCTTAGCGCTCTGGCCGCGCGGGAGCAGGGGTCTGTGATCTGTGCAGGAACAAGGCTGCGGAGAGGCGTGGGGGTGCAGGGGGGAGGCGTGGCGCGGATTACCAGGGTTACAGTGGCCACGCCTCGGGCAAGGATTTAAGGTGTGTAGATATCAGCGCGCCTATATGCAGAGTTCTAGAAACAACATCCTCTTTTACCTTTGCACGCTTTAAAGGGAGTTCGTGAATTTCAAAAGACATGCTATGACATGACTTTTAAAATGTCAAGTGCACCGAATACATTAGCCGCTAGGGTGAGCGCGAGCGTCACAGGTAACTGAGGAAGAAGGAAGTTTAAAATGGTGTCTTTGACCTCCAGTCTTCTATTTCGGAATTTTCCAAGAGTTAACTCTTAATCAGAAATACAGAAGTGAAGCATTTTTTGTGCCGAGCGAGGAATCGCAGACACGGTGATGTTGCTTGGAAAAATCGTCTTGGTATTCACGACATTTCAAAAGCAAATGATACATCACTAAGCACACTCCATAAATGCTCATCACACATCTTGTGAGCTCTTTGTAATTCATTCCAAGCGATTCAAGAGAGTACATTTCCAGATCAGAAGGAAGACATAGCATTTGATTCATAATTCTCATGGCGAGGGGAAATTTGGGGCTAATGATATGAAAGACTGATCAGGGCTGTGCTCGTGTGAGCCTCCGAAGAATATTAGCAAGAACGTCGTGGTTTTGATAAGAAACCGAGCGGAGCCAAAAAGCCCTAAAATCATTTGTCTGTTTAAACCAAGCCTTCAAATTATGAAATTGGAATTCTAATGCTATATTCCCTGGTGAACAATCACATCTCTCTTTCCATCGCAAGCTGCCTTAATCTGTTTGAAAAAGAAAGGTACTATTATTTCCATTATAATTCCGCAGCAATTTTTTCCCTTGCTTAGCTTCCCAAATTATTAGTTTAATAAAGGAAAATGTTAGTGTGATTTTAATTCCCTGAATAACATCGTGGATGATAAGAGAAAATAATACGATCGCTTACTTGACTGTTTATATACAAGGTTACACATGGTTCCCCACTGGTATAGTAATGTTGTGTTTGTTATCATATATTCATTTCTTTTAAGAAAGCAAAGGTTGGGGCACCTGGGTGGCTCAGTCGGTTGAGTGTCTGGCTCTTGATTTCAGCTCAGGTCATGATCTCACAGTCCTGAGATTGAGCATCTAGCCTCTATCTCTCTTTCTCTCTCAAAAAAAAAAAAAAAAGCAAAGGTCACAGGCCCTAGAATTTGTAAAAACATTGGAATTGAATCAATCAGTATGTACTAATTAACATATTAATTTGAATATATAATTGATCTATAAATACCCATGCCATATAATTCAGCCTGTTCTCTAGAAGGAATCGTGCCCAACAATTTCCAGACCCAGAAATGATAAGTGTAGGGTACCATGGAGTTATTTAGGGGGTCTCATCTGGGCGTTTGACTGAGGAGCCCAGATTTTCTAGGTAATAGGAATATAAAGAGGCCCTCGGGATTTTTTTTTGTTAACATGTTTAAAGCTGCATTTTATTGAGGTATGAGTTGTATATAGTAAGGGACACGGAGTCTAATCATCCATATTTATGCAGCCAGAAACCACCTTTTGGCAAGAATGGTGAAGACTTTGACATTTTACCTTACATGCGAGCTACCCAGTTTCCCTGCTATGATTCATAGATGCTGGCAGAAGACACGAGACTCCCGGCCAGAGACGAAGGACAGTTTGTCACTCACAGTAAGGGCATTAACCGGAGTGTCGGCAAGAGCATCCTCCTCTGAGCCCCGATTCCAATGGGCCAGCGTGAAGGGGCGGGTGATGCCTGTGAGTACCGTGGGCTGTGTTGAGAGAAAACTCGGTCTTAGTGGCTCCGCGTCTTTCTAGAGCCCAGGCGGCATGCCTTCGTTTTCTTCCAGGGGAGACACCGTCTCTGTTTTCCAGGACAGCTCATCCTACCAAAATCCTTTGAGGAGACATTTGGGACAAAAGTAGTCATTCCTCTGCGGGGAAGGTGCGTGGGAGCCCACGACACTCACAGACTCTTCTCCCCATGCCAGACACGGAGGCCGAGCATGGCGTCCCCACTCCAGGAGTTTCCCTGCGCCTTGTCACGTTAACACCCACCCACCCACGCTACCTCTGTGGCGGCCCCTGCTACTCCAGCTTGCTTTGGTTTCCTCCAGTGCCATATACAATGGTATTCTCTCATTTCCAGCTTCTTTTATTCAACCTTATGTCGAAGGTTACAGCTCTTTTATACTGTTGTGCGTGTTTCACCGTTTGCATACGTCATGGTTTTTGTTGGTAGCAGAGTGATCCTCACCGTGGATTTAATTTCCTTGAGGAGTGACAGTGTGCCTGGTATCAATTGGGAGAGCTCCTTCTGTAAACTGACCACTCAGTTCCTTCATCTGTTTTCTCCCCTTCCTTCCCTCCTTCCTTCCTTCCCTCCTTCCCTCCCTCCTTCCCTCCTTCCCTCCTTCCTTTCTTCCTTCCTTCCCTCTTCCCTTCCTTCCTTCCTTCCTTCCTTCTTTCTTGTCATTCCTTCCTTCCTTCCTTCCTCCCTTCCTCCTTCCTTCCTTCCCTCCTTCCTTCCTTCCCTCCCTCCTCCCTTCCTCCCTCCCTTCTTTCCTTTCTCCCTTCCTTCCTTCCTTCCTTCCTTCCATTCTTCAGTTCTATGCCCAACATGGGGCTTGAACTCATGACTCCGAGATCAAGAGTCACAGACTCTACTGACAGAGCCAGCTGTGTGCCCCATCTATTTTCAAAAGTAAATTTTTTTCCCATCAGTTTTGTTAAATCAGATTTGTTTAAATGTCTATTTTATTTAAATTGTTGACTTTCTTGATATAAAATTTGTTAAAAATGTCCCCTCACCGTATTAATTCTCGATCGGTAGTGTTATTCCTTTGTCATTGCTGGTATTCATCTTGTCTTTCTGGTTTTCTTTCACAGTCTTGCTCTGGGTTTATTATTTTGATAGTATTTTCTCAGAGACAGCTCTGCTCTTTGGGAATTTATGTCTTTCATGTTTGCTCTCCATTAGGTTAGTTTATCTTTTTGTCTTCTTTATTTTCCTCCTTTGGACTTTTCTGTTCGTTGTTTTGCGCACTCTCCCTGTTTCTCCAGTTGAAAGTTTAGACCTCTGATTTTAAAACATTTAATTTCCAATCTTTAAGACTCCCGAAGCCTGTTGGTTCTCTGAAGGTCGTGTGTTCGGAAGAATCGATAGACCTGAGCGTGGGGTTGGGAACCTGAGATCGGGACAATTTAGAATAAAATGAACACTGACATAGGGAGGGTGTTCCTTCAGAAAGTCCGCCTGTGCTGGGTGCCGGCTGAGATGTCACCAGTGCAGGACACGAGCATTATTTGACAAACTATGGAGAACAGGTCTTCCGGGGGGTAATGGGTTCATGGTGGCAGTAGGCCGTCTATCCTCTCTGTGCTGGGTGGGCTTGTGCACGGAAAGCAATGAGCATCCTCTGACCTGAAGCCCCCATCCCAGCTTTTCAGTGAAATTCAAGGAGGGAAGAGTGGGTCAAAGTGACTTAGTGACCCTTGTGCAAAGAAAGCGTGAGTTCGATGGAATTATCGTAGGGGACAGAAGAAGCATCTAGCAACCGTCCTCCTGGGCGTCAGCCATGAGTCTGGCACATTTTCGAGACCCAAGACTGCAATGCTGAGCAAAAGACACAGTAGGACACAGTTCCTACTTTTATGGAGTCGAATAATCCAGCAATGACTGTACTTTGTAGTTCAATAACGCATTTCTGGCGAGGAAGCCGAGTCTGTGAGGCCTGGGAGAACGCCCCGCACGGCGACAAGGGCAATTTGCTTCATCCACAGTATCTTTTTATTGAAGGGCTGCAGCGCGGGGAGATACTCTCAGAGTCATTTTAAGCAACAATTAGGGATTCGAACCTGATTTAGAATTCAATCACATGTGGTGTTGCCAATGCCAAAACCACAAACGGGGCGAGGATCGAGTGAAGAGAGAGCGTCCGCCCCGGGCTAAACAGAGCAATGAAAACTATAAACTATCTCATACCGACTTCTCTGCCGGAAGCAGGTGAGTCTCTTCTGACACGGTGTAAGTTTCCCCTGCTTACAGACTATTCAAACTCGGAGAACAGATGCATATCGGAGTCAAGGAAATATATTACAAACACCTTCATAACATTTTCCTGGACTAAATTTATTGTAATTTTCATCTACACATAGAAATTTGGGTTTCTCATTCCTTATTTGCTTGTGGGGTGGGGAGGGGACCCTGAGTGTTTTCTGAGGAAATCCTACCTTTTTCTGCTGATGTGGAGTAAAATCCTATTTGTCGATGGTGAAAAAATGTATATTATTACGCTGGATTTCCTGAAGGAACTCAAAGTTCCTTGTAAAATAATCCAGGACAACAGAGTCACGTACCTGGATCGCACTAATTTCACTTCTTGTAAAATATCTTTCCTTTGTTCAATTCCTCTTATTTCGTTGCTGCTGGAAAACTGTTTCCTGCGTGAAGAGATGTTTTAAAAATCAGCGGTCACAAATTCATGGGGCGCTATTCACTGAAGAGTGCTGGGGAGGCTGCGTGCCCGCGGCGCGGGGCCGGCTGAGGCTGCGTAAGCCATCCCGTCTGCGTATTCGCCTTCCCCGGAGCGCCCGATGTGTCTTTACCGTTGAGATATTGGGACTCTTTCCTCTGTTCTATTCCATTCTCTTTTTGGACGCTAGGGCGTTCGAGTGAAATTTACGGTCCCCCCTTGGAACGCGTTCCGGATCTCAGGGTGTTTGGTTGCGTGTGGATCTTCCTCGTGGCTCGTTTCGCGGCTCTGCATTTATTTCGCTTTCTCCCTCACTTTCTTGTAATTTTTACATTTTTGTATGCCGCCTAAAATCCTTTGATGGATGAGAAAGGCACGGAGAAACAAAACTTTACCCAGATGGTTCGATGCCTACTTACCGAGATACCTGTTCCCTGTTCGCTGAAATCATTTTTATGACGTATCTTCTTTTAAATACCTGGGTGCTTCGAAAACATTCGGCGGTGTAAAGAAGGACATCTTTTTACATGGTCCTGAGAGAGAATTAGGAAGAAGTCTAGCTAAGAGATCATGAGATCATAATATAAATTCAACTTGAAAGATGACTCGGCGGTTGGGATCAAAAAAAAAAGAAAGAAAGGAAGAAAGAAAACACAGCATGAAGCAGGACCGAGCCTCAGAATAATACCCAGAATGGATTTATTGGAATAAAAAAGAAATTGGATCTAAGCTCCTTGAATGGGGACACCCGTTGTGACGTGGGCGCCCCTACTGAGTGGGAGCTGAGTGGTAATGTGGTTATTTAACATCTGAACCCTCAGAACTTAGTGCAGAAAAGGACCAAGTGTGCACAGTCCGGGATTTTCAGAGCTGCCAGCAGAGGAGAGATCCAGCACTGGGCTGGAGTGCTGCTTCGTGTTCACTAAACCGAGAAAGAAAACGCTGAAAACACTGTCACTCCTTTTCAAGATATTCAATCTTATAATTTAAAAACAAATTTAGGGGCGCCTGGGTGGCTCAGTCAGTTAGGTGTCCAACTGCGGCTCAGTTGATGATCTCACAGCTCGTGAATTCGGGGCCCACGTCGGGCTCTGTGCTGAGAGCTCGGAGGCTGAAGCCTGCCTCGGATTCTGTGTCTCCCTCTCTCTGCCCCTCTTCTGCTCACCTGCTATCTCTTTCTCGAAAATGAATAAACATTTAAAAATAATAAAAAACTTAAATATTTAAATTGTATATTTTAAAAAGGAATTTGGTTTCTACCAGATTGCTTGAAAGCATGTAAATATTTATGAAACTATCTTCTTTGTACCCTAAAGAAACAATTAAACATGTAAACGTAATTGCACATACGAGTGCCCGTACATCTCAATCGTTGGGTTCAGAAAATTGCCAGCAGATCACAGCTAGTAAATACCAGCTTTAAGTCGAGAAGGAGAGCCCAGTCATTAAAATCAACTGTCTCTGTCACAATCATGCATGGCGAAATGTTTGTTTGGTGTAATTTTTTGAGTGTCGTGCAATCTTTTTGGGATCATACAATCCTTTCATTTTGTTGTTTCCAAAGCGTGTGATATAGAAACTCCTTTACCTGGGCCCACTTAACTGACTCCCAGGATTAACCGAGGGGCTCTAGTCCCTGTCTAGAATTTTCTCATGGGCACCGACGCCCGCTTGGGGGCGGCACCAGGCCTGCCTCTGGTTCTCGCCGGCGGGGTTCAGACCCGCCCCTGATTCTATATGTTCATCCCCGATTCTGACTCTGCCACGCACCCACGTTACCCTAAAGCTGGCGTTTTTATTAAAGTAATAAAAGTAAACCTGAAAACTAAGAGTGAAAAAGATGATTTCATTTCTATAAAATGAAAATGTTTTGAGAATGAAAATGTTTAAATGTTCCGTAAATATTAACAAGCATTTTTAAATGTTTATTATTTATTTTTGAGAGAGAGAGACAGAGAGATGGAGAGACTGCACATGAGCAAGGGAGGGGCAGAGAGAGAGGGAGACAGAGAATTCCCTGAGAGATTGGGGCTCAAACTCACAAACCGTGAGATCTTGACCTGAGCTGAAATCAAGAGTCCGATGCTTAACAGACTGAGCCCCCCAGGCGCCCCCTTAATCAGCATTCTTAAATGGTTGGTTAAAAAATGGTACTGGTATGTGCCAAAAATTGTCTAAGACTTGAAAACTTTTATTAAATATAGAAGAATCTTGCTCTATGACTGCTTTGCCAGCATCTCCAAATTAATTAGAAGATCAGCAGACTCAGCTGCTGAACCGCCGACGGCATAGGGTGGGGTTATCCGCGCACGTAAGCTGTGGATGCAAGTTCCAAGCCCGACACTCAGAAGCAAAAGTCTCCTCGGCCCTGCACGGTAAGACTGACAAAATAAAGCACATGCATCCATAAATTATCTATCTTTAGTTTCCCATTTTAAACATTTTATTTTTACCTACACGAGTCACAATTTTTCAAGATAAAAGACCTGCCGACACATATGAGGAACAATTTATCTTTTTACAACCTAACATACCTTCTCCGATTCAAACTATAAATTTTTTGAAATATGTTATCCAGAGTTATCTAAATACATATTCTGTTCACGTCTAGAAACCGTCCTTCTCGATTAAGATGATGGAAGGGAAGATTTCCGTGAGCTCGACCAGTTAGAGTGCTTACGTGACTCAGCGTAAATAATGCGGAAGCACCTTAGCGCTCGTACAAGTGTTAAAAATTGCCAGAAAGCGGGCAGGGGTTGGTCTTCACGCCGGCAGGAATGTGAAAAGGTGAAGCCGCTCTGGCGAGGAGTCTGGCGATTTTCTTAGAGACTAACCACGCAGCCGTCCTGTGACCCGGCAGGGAATTAAGGCATTTATTCGAGAATAACGGAAACCCGCTCACACAAAAACCTAGACAGGGATGTTCAGACCAGCTTTTCTCATAATAGCCCCATACTGGAAACAGCCTAGATGTCCTTCTGCATTTGAGGGTCCCACAGCACGGGGCACCCATCCATGGAACTCTGCTCGGAGATGCGAAGGAACGGGCTAGACCCACAGGGCGCTTGGATGGGGCTCCGGCCCTTACCCTGAGAGAAAAGCCGGGCTGGAAAGCTTACAGCCCCTGCGCATACACTTACCTCACACCCTCGACACTGCCAATGTCTAGAGAGGAGACCAGAGCCGTGGTGCCCGGAGGAGGGGCGGCGCGGCGAGCGCACGGGGACCCTCGTAACGGATCTTCTGCACCTTCTAGTTAAGTCTGTTGCAATTAGTTTTATCCAAAATGTCCCTTAGTTATCAATTTATCTTATCGCTGAAGTCCAGGATAATTCTCCTGCTCGGAAGATAATTTAGTGCCCTTAATTGTTTCTCGGAGGAAGGGGAGGCCATTCTAAACCGAGTGGGGCTTGAAGCTCTGTCGAGGAGGCGTTGTGAAACACGTGTAGGGTTGATTCGGTCAGGGAAACGACGATGTCCTGTTCCTGGCACACTTTACAAATCTAAAAACATCTCCTAGTCGAGTGAATAACAAAATGAATTAAGGGTACCCCAGGAATGGGATTTTTCAAGACACAGCAAGCGATGTAATTTGTGGTGGACAAAAGGCTTTGCTCCTAGACCTCCCTGGCGGTGACCCTCTAAGTGGGGATTAAAAACAGGCTGAGTGTCTAGAGAGCTTCTCTGACAACCTCGCTGGCCACCGGTTCCCCAGTGAAAGGCCTTATATTCACCCTTTGTGTCAATTACATCTTTTGCTTTTCCCGGGTGGATCACAAGAGCCTTTGGTCAAACGCGGCGGGTGGGCTGGAGAAGGTGGTTTCTGAGCCCACCAGCGGGGTGAACTCGGCAGAGCTGGCGGCCCTGGGGCCCCTGCGCTCCCCGGGATCACCTCGAGGGGCAGCCGAGCTGAGTCCATCCCAAAGTGTGGCCAGTTCCAGGGGGTCAAGCTCATTTAGGAAGGTCTAAAGAGTTGGCGTGGCCTTGACCCGAGCCTTGGCAGAAAAATCTCCCAAAGCCTAGTAAATCCCAGGACCGTATCAGGTCTCAAAATTAATCCTTTTGTTGTTGTTGTTGTTGTTGTTGTAGTTGATTTTCCTGTGGAGGAGACACTGCGAGCGGACGCCTCCAGGGCCCGTGTGAAAGTGGGGCTGTGGGTCTGCCTCGAATCAGATGCGGGCCTGGAAGACCTGGTTTGGTCTCTACTGAGCGTCAAACAGAATCTGTTTCTTGGGAAAACAGGGAGGGAGGGTGGTGTCACCACACGTCCAAGTCCAGCTGGAGACTGGCGAGGCCCTTCCTCGGGGGAGACTCTGCAAATGTGGTCAAGCGAAGCAGAGGGCGAGCTGGCCCAGGGCGGGCCCGACCCAGTGACCGGTGTCCTCACAAGAAGAGGGACGCTTTGGACACACGGAGCAGAAGGCCAGGTGCAGACGAGAAGGACAGCAGATCACCAGCGGCCTCCAGAGCAGGGGAGGCACGGAGGGATATGGAAGATTCTGGAGGATTCCAACCCCACCAACACCTCGATTTCAGACTTGTGAGGAAACACTCTCTGCTGGTTTCGGAGAAACTCTTGGAAGAGTCTCCAGTCACGCGGCTCCGGAGAAGCCCTCGGAGACCAACGGCTCAAGTGCTTCAACTCTGGATTCCCGTCTTTCCTTTCTGACTTTGACTCGGTGCCTGGGGTGCAAATCAGAGAGGCAGTAGGATTTTAGACACTAGACGCCCCCCGGTGTGGCCATCGGCCCAGCTTTGGGACACCGGCAGGCATGCGGACTTGGGAAGACAGCTTTTCCTCCCTCTGCGGGGGGTGAGGGGGTGGGGGGGGCGCTGTCTCTGGGCAAACAGAAGGACGAGGTGGCAAGAAAGGAGGCGGCCGGGCTGGCCAGGGCTCCGAGGCTTCCTGGAGGAGGAGGCCGGATGGAGGGCTGAGTTTGGCGCTGGCCCTCAGAGGTCTCAGATGTGTGGCTGCAAATGTCACAGGCTCCCCTTCTTCCTCAAGCACCCCGAATTCCGTCCCGGGCACTGCTCCAGAGTTCCCGCAGGGCGTGGGGGGGGGTCGGCCCACCTGCACGCCTCCTCTGCAGCCTGTAGCTGGGTGCCAGGCGGGCGGTGTGGACCGCGTTAACGAAGACGGTGCTCAAGGAAGCCTGGCAGGGCAGGAGCCACGGGCAGCCACGGGCAGGGGGGCAGGGAGGTGGGCAGGGCCGCTCCGGGGCAGGGGGCTCGCGAAGCTGTGACGAAGGCAGACCTTGGGGCCTCGTGGACACCTGTGCTGCCCTGCGTGCACCTGCGCACCGGCGCTCGGAGCGGGAGGCGGGCATGGACGCCCCCGGGACCCGCCGCAAGGAAGACGGGAAATGCCCTTCCTGTGCGGCTTGGATCGGGACTTAGAGAAATCCACTAAAATCTCAAAATATTCTGCGAACGGGGCTCTTTCTTTTTGTCTTCTGGAACCGCAATCACATTTTTTTGGGAATCCTTTACCACGGACTTTTCAGACTCCCCAATTAAATATGTACCTGATAGCCCTTAATTGGAGATTATCATGTAATTACATAATTATGGACTTTTTAAATGTGTGTTATTTAGTCTACAGTCCATCAGGAGCAGCCATGGACTGTTGTGTAATTGTAGAATGAGGGATGCTGGAACGTGCTGGCTGTTCACACAGTAGTCGAGCCGTTACAGCGTGTCATGTCAAGATCTACTTAAAGAATGCCCTGGAAGGTCCCCCCTATTGCTGGAAAGTAGGAGTTGACGGGCCAGGGCCTTGGGCTGTCGTGAGCAGGAATCATGGCACACGGGAACAGGGCTCTGGGTGTGAATGGCGACAATGACACGGTTGCAAATTACCCTTAACGACGGTTCAGACTATAAATCATCCTGGACTAAAACTCACTTCTTTAAAATATCTGAAAAAGAAAACCGGCTTCATTTTTAAACGTTAATGTAGGTGTCGCTTTGACGAAGCGTGACGCTTGAACTCGACACCGCAGGCCGCTGTCCCTAGGATGGTAACTGAAAAAGTGAACCCCTATGGGTCTCATTTTCTGTTGAAAAAATTTTTGTTGAATTTAGGAGCCTCGGGTGGTTGATGCTTCCTGTCATTGGAAGTTACTTTGAAGAATTTCATTAAATTCAGGAAGTCTGCCCTTCACACACAAACGTGATCTGGGTCGACATCAGTGAGGGTTACGTTTTATGTAGGACACACGCTCTCAGGGAATTGCCCTCGAAGAAGGAAGAACGAATTTGGTCCAACCCCTTGGTTTCAATGACAGGACCGACTGACAGAAAGGCTTGTCCTGACCGTGTCATCACACTTGCCAGCATCCCATCACCTGGGGCGGGGTCGGCGAGCGAGCATCGGTCTCACGGCAGCCATGGTCAGGGGAACGTTCGAAGGCAAACATGCGGATTACATCAAATCAAAAACCCAGAATCATTTGAACGGCGTTTCCCAAACAGTGCCCCAACTGCTATGTCAGTGACTTGGGTGGGGGGGAGAAAAAAGAAGTTACACACACAGACAAAAAGGAAACCTTCCAATTGCCTTTCATTCTGTTGGGTCCTCAGACCATACAGGAAACATGTCTGGTCCCAAATTAGAAAGTTTTATTTTGCAGTTTCTATGATTGAGCCCCCAAAGGGAGAGGTTTCCTATAGTCTTAGCCTTTGAGTCTTGCAAGGTGTCCCTTCCTCTCTCCGTGGTCCCCTTCCTGGGCCTTTAGAGGGATTTTTGATGCTGAAAGAAGGCATGAGGGACAAAAGCAAAAATAGAACCACATTTCGAATCGCTAGACAGCTATTTGCTAGAAGAACGTGACCGCCATGCAAATACGCTTCTTAACCGCGGGGCTCGCCAGAACTTCCAACGTTGAAAAAGACACGATACAAACAGATTGCAAGAATATCCTTATTTTGCGACACGGAGAACGGAAAAACATTAAAAATGTCCTTCAGGCGACATACCATGCCCCATGGGAACCTCACGGCTAACAGGTGAGGAACGCCTCTCTGCGTTGGAGAGAGGGCACCGGGCCTCCGAGACGCGCCCGTCGGGAGGGCATGCCTGACCCCTCGCGTGCTAGTCCGTGTAGCGCAATTTGACCACGAGCTGGAAGCAAGTGCTTACAGGCGGCAGCATGGAAAATTAGAAAACAAAACAAACACAAGTATCAGTTAGATTTTGGTTCCTTCACCTCAGGATTGAGAGGAGGCACCCTCGCTAGTCACATTAGGTAAATAAATAGATGTGATTAGAGGGGCAAGGTTTAGGGTTTTCAATTAACATAAATTCACACCGGCTCGTCGGGAGCCGCGTTTTGGCCAAAGCATCGTACCACGCTTATGATTTCAAATAGATGCAAGTGGAAACGCTCCACTCCGTCCGCACACTCATTTCTGCCCCACTTCTCACGTCTCCCAGGGGCGGTATCTGGGCAGCCCGGGGACGAAGCAGCTCGCCGCCAAGTGCAGGAACTTGTCCTACCGACATGGTGGGCACCGTGCTTCTGGAGCGCCCATTAACCTGTGCAGGACCAAATCCCGCTGGCGACAGTGCTGCCGTAAGTGCGGTTGCTGTGTGGTCCATATTGTCCCACTGTTCCTGCAGAAACCAAAGTCATGTTTCTCTGGGGGCAAAGCAAAACCGATGCCGGTCTGCGTAAATCTTGCTTCTCAAGCAGACTCACCCACGACGTTCTCTTTCCAAGGGATTCCGCGGCCCTGGGAAATTCGTTCATCAACTTAGCTACTTATTAATGTGTGCGATGGAAGAGTTGGAGGAGAGAAACATCTTGCTCTATGCTTTCAGTGGTTCATGTTATTAATGATGTTAACATAACTGCCCTGTGTTTATCCCATAGAGGTCAACATGCAAAATTATTTTAAACATACAGTTCTTCTCAAAGGTGTTTCTTATTTATTTATTTATTTATTTAATATAGTTTATTGTCAAATTGGCCTCCGTACAATACCCAGTGCTCCTCCCAACAAGTGCCCTCTTCCGTGCCCATCACCCACTCTCCCCTCCAGCCCACCCCCCATCAACCCTCAGTTTGTTCTCTGCATTTAAGAGTCTCTTATGGTTTGCCCGCCTGCCTCTCTGTTTGTAACTAATTTTTTTCCCTTTCCTCCCCCCACAGTCTTCTGGTAAGGTTCTCAAGATTCACACATGAGTGAAAACATATGGCATCTGTCCTTCTCTGAATGGCTGACTTCACTCAGCCTAATACCCTCCAGGTCCACCCACCACAATGGCGTTTCTATAGACTGAGCGTCTGTGACTGTTCAAACTCCAAGTGTGATGGTAGGAGGTGGGACCTTGGGGGGGTGATGAGGTCTTGAGACTGGGCCACCAGGAATGGGTTAAGCACCCTTTGCCAGGTCACAAGAGACGTTCCATGTCCTCTCCGCCACGTGAGCCCAAAGATGGCCTCCTCCAGAAACCGACTTTGCTGCCAGCTCGGTCCCGGAGCTCCAGCCTCTGCATCTATGGATACACATGGTGCCGTCTACACCCCCCGGTCTGTGCTGTTTCTTTTTTTTTAAGTGGATATTTAGTTTTGAGAGAGAGGTCTTGCATGCATGGTAGGGGAGCAGCAGAGAGACGGGTAGGGGAAGAGGGAATCTCAAGCGGGCTCCATGCTGTCAGTGCAGAGCCTAACATGGGGCTCGAACTCACAAACCATGAGATCATGACCTGAGCCAAAACCCAGAGTCAGCCGCTCAACTCCAAGAGCCCCCATGGCGGTTTTTGGTTACAGCAGCCGGAACGGATTCGGATAGGGTGTAACTGGCTGTTTAAAATTCTTGTGATCCTGCTGCATTTTGTTTCTGAGGAGCAAAATGTACAAAGGCACAAATGAGATTCAGTAACAAACCAGATATATTCTTTAAGCTGAACGCCTTGTGATACAACGGACGGCGAGACGGCTTTACTGTATTTTTTTTAATTTTTTTTTAATGTTTATATATTTTTGAGACAGAGAGAGACAGAGCATGAGTGGGGGAGAGGCAGAGAGAGAGGGAGACACAGAGTCTGAAGCAGGCTTCAGGCTCTGAGCTATCAGCACAGAGCCCGACACGGGGCTCGAACTCACAGACCGTGAGATCATGACCTGAGCCGAAGCCGGACGCTCAACCGACTGAGCCACCCAGGCGCCCCTGATGCGCGGTATTTGAGTCTTACTGTGCTCCAGGCGCTCGGAGAAGCCCAAGCAATCTTGAGAAATGAAAATACATTTCCTTTGAAGGAACTCACAATGCAGGGAAGAGGCAGAAGTAGGGAAAGAGAACATTTTGGTACAGGGTCGTAAGTATGGGGTGGGGGGTGGTTCCTGGGAAATCAGAGGAAGACTCGTGGACCAGGCGACATTTTAGGGTGAGTGGGACAGCGCTGAGTCCTCACCGGTGACTGCCCAACTCAACAGTGGCGATGCTTCCTTAAACTATGCCTGCTCGGTATTCAGTGTGTTTCCACGACATGTGCCTGGCCGGGGAATGTTAACACGTCAAAGCTGGGCCCAGTGCCAATGGCGTGTCGTGGTGGGGAACGTGCATTTACAAAACGTCAGCAAACCGACTCTGAAATGTTTCGGGCAGATGAACGGTTCCGCAAAGTCGGCCACGCGCGGGCGTGGGGACGGAGCTGCGCAGGGCGAGGCCGACGGGCTCTGCGAGCGGGGAGAGCGAGCTGCCGGCGCACCGAAGAAGGCGGTTCAGCCAGCGCACCAGGCGCTCTGCGATTTAAACCCCCCCAGACCCCAAATTAAAATACACACTCACCTACTTGTGAAGGAGGGCTTCCCACAGTCCCTGGGACTAATATTCCTAATAAAGCATCCTTTTAACAAAACTGAAAATCAATAACAGGAGAAGTTTCGAAATTGACACTAGCCTTTTGAGAAACTGGAAATAGATCTTCCTGTCAAAGGCTAACACGGCTCTCCTCTGTCTAGACTGCACAGGGAACAAAATTATCCGATTTTCATTTCCTCAATTTCACTCCACGGTGGTAAAACGTGTGAGTATTGATTCGACCGCTGAAACAAAAAGCGGAAGAGCTCTCCACCCCGGCGGGGTCAGACGGGTTTGTGGGTGTCTAATTATACCTACAGAGAGCATATAAATCTTCCCCAGTCATTACGGGAGCGCGCTGGTCCACGGGCATCGTTCGAATCCTTTAACCTCCTACTCATCCCCCCTTTGTTTTATGGGAGGTCATGGATCCTAGAGTTAATATTATCATGCTTCGCAGACTTTCAAATTTGTATCGGAAATAAGATTTGCTGCATGAGAAGACTGGCGTGCTCCTCTGTTTGCAGAAGCAAATCTATAAATATGCATCACAACCGTCCCTCCACGCGCGCGGTGTAGGCGAGCGGGGCCTGTACTATGCTTTGATTCCTCACCCCCGGCCCACGGCGAGCGTCCGATCTACAGGTGATCATTTCGCTCTGCATGTAAAATATTTGCATCTCGGAAAACACATTTAACTTTTTCAAATTATATCATTCAGCTATACAGGTTTAATATTCCACCAGGAAAATGGTGGATGGCATGAAAAGAAGCTATTTAATTCTACCTGAATACTCAAGGCTGGTACGGAAATTGTAATTCACGCGTCAACATAGCGGATTGTATTTTTCAATCGGCATGCCAACGTCTGGTGAATTACACTGGCTGTTATGTGGCTTTTATATTTTTGGAATAGGCATAAAATATCACAGTTTTTTAAATAGAAGAAAGCAAGAAATACCACCCAAATAAGGAAATAGGAAACGCTTCTTATCTCCAAATCCCCCGGCTTCGATAGCAGGCTCAGGAAAGGGATCGGAGCACATATTTGTCAAGGACCCAACCGGTGTGACCCGAACCCCGTACCTGGGAGAATTAGAAGCGAAATCTGGGCGCTCCTGGGTGTAAGTTTTCTCTCCCTCTCCCGCAAGCACGTGCACACGGGATCATACATCTTGGGCCACTGTGCAAACTGCATTGTTTGCTCGTGGACATTTTTCCAGGTCAGCAAATGCGGGCTTACCTCGTTCTCTTTAACAGCTGAATAGTATAGATGTCTCTAATTTATTTAACAGATTTCCTTTGATGGACATTCAGGTCGAGTCCAACTCCCTCTAATATAAACAATGCCGTAATGAACAGTATTGCACTTTTATCTTTTTTTGACGCATCTACTTCTCTCCGTTAAACAGATCACACTCAGATCTGGCTCTTACGGGTACGCTTATTTTAAATTTTGATCGTTTGACGTGTTTTGTCAAATCATCCAGAGACTATCCCCCAGCGTCCCTTCCCTGGCTGACCCACATGGGAAAGGTTACCGGATTTTTTTTTTATGTCTTTTTTCAAGAATGACAAAGGACAGACGAAATTTCAAGGTAATTTTTGTTTGTTGTTATTTGATTGTCAGGGACACGGGGCATCTGTTCATATTTTATTGGCGATTGGTCTTTCTTCTGTGATAACTTCTCTATCAATTTGCATGTCACACACTCTGCAATTAGAGGGCTGCCTTCTGTTTGTTCACATTCAAGCTTCTTGTGTGTCTGGTTCTCGTGCTGCTGTTTACCCTGAGCTCTTCACTGACACCAGATTTACCCTAGACGGAAGGGTGGCGCGAAGCTCCCGCTCTCCTTTCACGCCGTTGTTGATTAACCGATATTTTGCTCCTGATGATTTGAGATGTGTCTCTTGCAGCGAGTAAATTCCTCCCTGTGCTTCGGGCCCGTGTCTGGGCAGCCGGCTCTGTCCACATGAGCACGTATGTTCATTACCGAAACTTTGCGATGGACACGCTCGGTCTCCACAGGGCGATTGACAACGTAGTTACCCCGCAGGGCTGATTCCTTCGAGGACTGAGTGATACGGAAAAATAAAGTGGAGACACAGTGCCAGGCGCACAGTGAGTGTTTCTTATGGGAAACAGTCATTCCTTTCTTAGTCATTCGAACGTGTTTCTTCTTCCAGATGAATCTTAGAAGCAATTGTATAAAATTCCTGAATGACCCCATTGTATATAGGTGGAAGTTTCATGGGTATCACATTAAATAGGTTAGTTTATATAAGCATAATTGATAACTGGGTTCCTTTTGATATTGAGGCTTCCAAGCCAAAAATAAACTATTTTATTTATTCAAGATTTATGTACATACTCCGAAGGTGTGTTATAGTTTTCTCAAATAAAAGTTGGTTTGGTGGTTTTATTTTGTTTTTTCCCCTATGTAATACTGTACATATAATATATATCGTAAGCATAATTACATAATATATTTACCAGATATTATAAATGGATTTTCTTTATTACAGCTTTACCTGCTTTTACACATCACCAAATTTATTGCATTATTGCATGTGCAATCATTTAAAACCATCTAGTAGGTCACTAGACCCGTGTATATAAATACGCATGTGTGGGCATATACCTCTACACATATGTGTGTAGGTATATATGACTCCCAACTGATACTATCTCTCTCATATTTGGAAAAATGTCTTATGATTTCCTGTTAATGGTTCCGTTTTCTCTTCCGTCAACGCTTACCCCCTTAGTACTGTGACTGCGGAGAACTCACTGGCCCGCTCTCCGGAAGGAGGCGAGCAGTCCCAGAACGGGGAGAGGGGGCTGGACCTGGTCCTGACCAGATGGAACTGCCCGGCGCTCTCCGGAGCACGCCAACTTTGTTCTCCGCAGAGCCGAGCTCCCCTCCCTCCCGGGTTCTGCCGCCCGCCTCACCCCTGCCTGGGACCCTTTGCTGGCAGGATCTCAGAAGCGCCGGACGGTTCTAGAACAGCGGGCCCCAGGCCTGTCCTCACTGCCGAGGAGGAGGAGGAGGAGAGGAATCGAGACGTTGTCTGCTTAGGAGCCGATGGCGCCGTAGCTGTTTCTGCCCAGAAGGAGCCGTGTCTCTAAGCTGGGGTCATCCCCGGTTTCAGAATGGATGTTTCCTCTCAGACGTTGACATTTTAACTTTCTGTTGTTCACTTTAGACGTTTTCGACGTCGAGTCATCAGCTGACGTGCAGTGCACTGCTCTGTTTAGCTGCGGTATAAAACTGGTTTTAGTAATAGAGCCAGAACAAGTTTTAACAATTCAAGGAGGGGCGCCTGGGCAGAGGGCTCAGTCGGTTAAGCGTCCGACTTCGGTTCAGGTCACGATCTTACGGTTCGTGAGTTCCAGCCCCACCTCGGGCTCTGTGCTGACAGCTCAGAGCCTGGAGCCTGCCTGGGATTCTGTGTCTCCCTCTCCCTCTCTGCCCTTCCTCTGCTCATGCTCTGTCTGTCTGTCTCTCTCTCTCTCTTTCTCTCTCCCTCAAAAGTAAATAAACATTAAAAGAAATCAAGGGCAGTCCTGTGTTTTCGGGGTGTGGCAGAGCGGCTAAGGCTGCGGACCGTGGATTCAGAGTCAGTATGAAAATTCCCCATTCGCCTCTTATTTTAGGAGCTTAGAATTGGTGTTTTAACTCCTTATGCTTCACTTTGCTTTTTGTTAACATTGTTCCTATGAAAATTAGGTCATTAAGTTTGTAGTAAGATTTCAGGAAGTAACATGGATACGGCGTGTGGTTAATGAACACTAGTGAGCTCTCGTTATTCCAGGAAAACATGATTACGGAGTTTGAGAGCTCGTGAGATGGGCTCCATGCTTGCTCTTGGATAGGCGACTTGTGTGCTGTTCACAGTAACTTCTGTAAACATGACATCTTATGACCAGATGTTTTATGACAATTAGAAAACCGAAATGTCAAGGTTGTTTCTCCTGAAAAGGGAAGAATTTCTGCTAATTAAAGGGGAGCCGTGTGGCTTGCCAATCCACCAGTTTGAGACACGAGCCCGCGTGGCCACCGCGCCGTGGAAATGAGCTGACGGGAAACACGGGGGCAGGTCCTTACTCTCTTAGGAAATATCCAGTGTTTATTGTAGCACAATTTGTATAAACCGTCGTATTATCTAAGGGTCTCTTTCTTTTTTTTCCCCAGTGTTACATTTCTACAGCTCCTAGAATAATACCAAACAAACAATTGGTGTTCAGTTAATATGTTGTCAGCATAAGATTTGGGAATTCATGATATTAATAGCTGATTTTAATCACTATGGAAACCCAAGGAGAAAGAGGGGGGATGCTTGTTACTTCAAACGCCTCGCAGCAGATGTATTTTCCTCTTGGGGGCAAAGGGAAGGTTTCGATGCTGCTTATTCTAAAATATCCCGGAGTACTGTGTGCACAGCACCCTCCTGGATCCCCTGAGCCACCCCAGCTCCATCCGAGGGACCAGGGGCCTGGTGGGAACACAAAGCCCACGCGGTTTGCCGAGCTGTGGGCACCAGCCCTCTGTCTCTGCGCTCCGGGTCTCCCAGGCTCCGACAGACCGTGGTAGGTTAACCCATCAGCTCGTTAGTAGCAGAAATTCTCTCATCTTCACCGATCCTGACAACCACGGATCTGATGAAGATCTTATACCCAGAATCTGCAGAATATATAAAGACACTCAAAACATAAGGAAAAAAAATACAATTGAAAATTGGGTTACGGCTTTGCAGAGACCCTTCAGCAAAGAAAGTATTCAGATGGCAAATAACCACATGAAAAGATGCTCACGTTTTAGCCTTTAAGGAAATACAAATTAGAATCATACTGAGATAGTACTCCACACTGATTAGAATGGAAAATATTTTCTAAAATCTCTGACGACACGAAGCACAGTCCGTCTTGCCTTTCCGAACGGCCGAGGACCAGGGGCTGGGAGCACGCAGCCTCGACGATCAATGGGGATGGAGATTGTTCAGTGACCTTCACACACGTCTGTCGCAACATGAGGAGCTGTCTTATTGTTGGCACTGAGTGTACAGGAACATGAGAATAACGGCACGGCTCATATTTATTTAACACTGTAATTTACGGTGGGAGTTGGCCTCTTTGGTAAGAAGGCTTCTCAGGAGTGAAACGGACAGACTCCTCGCCCCCTTTTTCTGTAACGTACGGAACAGCGGGCGTCGCTACTCGGCGGTCCGCCGACACGCTCACCCCTTGCGTCGGGGTCAGCTTCTAACCCCGACGGCCCGGCGGCGCAGCGGCTGCGAGTTCCCGCCCGCGTGGGGGCCATGCCGGGGCCACTCGTCGGGGATGCCTCCCGTGTGACCGTGACCGGCGAGTCGGCGCCCCGGAGTTCTCCGGGTGCTTGTTGGCGTCTCCTAGGTCAGCTGCTCTTTTCTGGAACGTCGGTTTCCTTTCTTCGAAATTTCACCTCCAACATCCTCACTTATTGCTCTGTTGTACATTTGTCTTTTTTCGACCCATCTTCTCTTTCAATTCTGCATTTTTGGCAAATGTCGCGTGGGTTTAACCCTGGGAGACGAGCGGGCAACACAACCAGACACTTCGCTGTCTGTGCGTGAGCTGGAGGCAGACGCACCCTGATCAACCACCGACCGAGTGTAAGGAGGCGACGTGATCGGTCCCACGGCACACAACGGCCGTTTGTGTCTCGATCTGTGGACAACGTTTGTACTTCCTGTGGTCCCTCTCGATCAGCACACCCGGGTAACGGAATTCTGAACTGTGTTGCTGGGGGACAGATGCTACCTGCCTAAAATCAGCGCCCCTCAGAACCGTGTGTGGGCGAGCGGGTGGAGACTTGGGAACTCGCAGACCCTGCTGGGGCCGTGCAGAGGGGAGGCGGTTTCTTACAAAATTAAACACGTACTTGCCACGTGGCCCAGTGATACCTCTTGTAGGCATTTGCCTTAAATAAATGTCCACACTGAATCCTGCACATAAATGTTTAAAGAAACTTTATTCCTAATTGCCGAAACTAATTGCCAGATTAGTTGCCAAAAACTGAAAACAAGCCGATCTTCTTAAGTGGATAAAGATGCATAATTCAACACTGTCGAGGCTGGGGGCAGGGGAGGAGCTATCTGTGTATAAAGTGAGATGGACAGACTGCAGAAACCGCGTGCGGGATGCGAGAAGCCTGGATGACATACTACACGACTCCTTTTTTGAAATTAATTAATCAATTAGTTAATTTCATTTGAGAGAGAGGGAGAGGGAGGGGCAGAGCGAGAGAGGGAGAGCACTCTAAGCAGGGTCCATGCTCAGTGCAGAGCCCGATGAGGGGCTCAAACTCATGAACCATGAAATCATGACCTGAGCCAAAATCAAGAGTCAGATGCTCAACTGACTGAGCCACCCAGGTGTCCTTACATGATTTTTTTATGACATTCTGGAAAAGGCGAGGCTTTTGGACACTGAGGACAAATCAATGGGGGTCCAGCTGCGATGGGAAAACAGGGAGAGTGGTCTGGGCCATCGGCTGTTCTGCGTCCTGATTTTGCACGAATCCGTGCGTGTGTTAAGACTGGTAGAAATGTACATCAATCATAATAATAATCATAAGTTAACTTTATGGATTGTTAATTTTAAAAAGTGATAATTTCATTCTGCATTCAACTTCAGTTCAGGTCACGATCTCACAATTTGTGAGTTCCAGCCCCGCATTGGGCTTTGTGCTGACAGCTCAGAGCCTGGAGCCTGCTTCGGATTCTGTGTCTCCCTCTCTCTCTCTGCCCCCTCCCTCGCTCCTACACTGTCTCCGTCTCTCTCAAAAATAAATAAAGATTTAAAAAAATTAAAAAAATAAAAAGTTAGAATTTCTGCTCTGTTCTCTCAACTGGGTACTTTTGGGGGAAAGAGGATTTTGCTAAAAGGAAATATATTTTTATAGTCTCAATGTAACATTAGACGTCTCAGTTATAAGCAATTTTGGGCCATCATAATTTGCTAATGTGCTAAGGTGAGCACGGAAAATGTATCCTCTGACATTAGGTTGTAACTCCAGGTAGAGAAAGAGAAAGGGGCGGTTTATGGGCAGAGGTTCCGAACGAGAGCTGAATCCCACACTGGAGAGTCAAGCAGCAAACAATGCTGTTTGGGGACATGCAAGCAGGTGAAACCATCCGCTAAAAGACAGAAGCACCTGCCTCCAGGCAGCTGGAAGGTCGGGAGGGACGCGATCGGGATCCTGGTGCTTCTTCAAGCGTGCTTCGAGGGCTGGGCGAGGACTCCGCACACAGTAGTGAAGAAAAAGAAGATAATTTTAAAATTGGAAAGAACCAAATAACATGGGGCACAGGACGAACACGAACTGAATCTTACACCGAAACGTGAACATTGTTATATTTGAGAACTGACTTACGGAATGTGTCTGCTTTATTTCTTCCGCTATTGTATATTAAGTTTTAAATAGTTTGTACAATTTAATGTTTAAAAGTACATGGATTAGGAGTGCCTGGGAGGCTCAGCGGGTTAAGCGTCCAACTCTTGCTTTCAGCTCAGGTCATGATCTTGGGGTTCATGGGGGGGAGCCCCACATCGGGCTCTCTGCTGACAGCGTGGAGCCTGATTGGGATTCTCTCTCACCTTCTCTCTCTGGCCTCCCCTTCCTGTGCTCTTTCTCTCTCTCTCTCAAAATAAATGAACTTAAAAAAATAAAAGTACGTGTATTTGTTTTATCATAAGGAAAAGTAACACTTCATAAGGTTTTGGGAACGAGGGGCTAATCCCGCACCGAGAAATGACCCAACCCATTGCTAGCATCTTATTTCTTCTTAGCACAAATCAGAAATAGCAGCATGTGAATCATGAATGTCTTTCTTCCGAAGAAGTTTTGAGTAGCCGTAGGAGACCTTTCCAAATTGGGCAAAAGGTCCAACTCTCTGGCTTTTGGATAATCGGCGTGCCTACTAGTATTTTAGTATTTAGTAAAGTATCTTTTAAGTGATTCAACTAGATAGTGTTTGAGGATTTAAGTAGAAACCATGAAACTGGGGCTTCTGGGCGGCTCAGTCGGTTGAGCGTCTGATTCTTGATTTCAGCTCAGGTCACGATCTCACACGAGTTCAAGTCCCAGGTCTGTCAGCACTGAGCCTGCTGGGGATTCTGTCTCCCTCTCTCTCTGCCCCTCCTCTGTGCTCTCTCTTTCTCTCTCTCTCTCAAAATAAAAATAGACTTAAAAAAAGAAAGCCACGGAAGTAAACAATAAACCGGTATATAAAAAGCTCTGTGAGGTCTAATCTTAATCCAACTAAAATTTTTTATAAAAATACATTAATTCAATTTAAAGAACACAGTTATTTTTCCACAAGTGTTTTGTTTTCAGCATCAAATTATTACCAGTTGACTCTAGTTCTGGAACATCACGCTCTGGATGAGTGAAACCATATAATTTTTTCAAATACTCTGTATGTGTTTGTGTATGAAAAAGTCAAAAGCCTGAGAACTGCATGTCTATAAATTAGATAAACAAAATTTCCACTTGGAAAGCCGCCTGCTTGTTTGTAATTTGTTTGTTCCACACTCTGAGTCGGCCGCGGCACTAAAAGGTTTCAGGAGACATGTCGTCCGCGACCAC
This sequence comes from Paguma larvata, assembly GCA_030068075.1. Lineage (NCBI taxonomy): Eukaryota > Metazoa > Chordata > Mammalia > Carnivora > Viverridae > Paguma > Paguma larvata. The sequence goes on from CM057835.1 coordinate 1,267,611, forward strand.
GGCTCTGACGTGCGTCTGTTTCCTGCTGGCTGTCCGCCGACATCGAAGTGCACATCGCTGTCCCCTGACCTGCTCCGCTTCGACTTGGAAGATACTTGGAGAAACCACAAATGAAGAGTCTGCGAGTCTGCCTGCGCCCCAGCAGTTTTGGGGGAAAGGTATTTCCCACTGTGAAAGGCACCAAACTCTACTTGCGACGCCGGGTCCCCGGGACCCGAGTGGCAGCTTCGGAGGGCCGCCGGGGCGGCTGCAGGGGGGCAGAGGGCAGGGCGCTCACCGGAAACCCGTTTGCTGGGGGGGCGCCTGCTCTCACGGAAGGAGCCCGCGCCGGCTGGCCCCGGGAAGCCAAGGCCACGGCCACCGCCCCCCTCGCGCCACCAGGGAACCCACGAGGACAGAGCGGACAATACGTGGGAACGCAAAAGCCGACTTACTCTTTCGTTCACCATTTTTTTTATTTACTGAATTCGCCCAAGTGATCTTTTGAGGATAAGAATAGTTCGGGACCTTGATCTCTCCGGTGGATCTCAACGGGCACTGGGAGTTTCTAGACACCGACTTAGACCCATGGGTGGACGGGCCGTGCCCCGCCCTCTCGGCGGGATCTGCGCGGGGCTGTGCGGATTTGTCTCTCCCGGCTGCGGCGACACTGGTCCCCGTGACCCCAGGAGGCTGGAAGAGAGCGTTCCCCAGCACAGGGGCGCCTGGGCCCCAGGGAGATCATGTCATGCGTGTGTCAGCAGCAGGACCAGGCCTGTGTCCTCGCCGGAGCAGAGGACAGTTGCTCTAGATGAACGCTTCTGCAAGGGGCGGACAGAAAGCCGCGTTTGTGAGTCCCCTGCCGGGAACCGGACCGCGTGCCTGCCACCCTCTGCAGCTGAACTGAGTAGTTTTGCAAAGTAAACTCAGCCTTTCAGTTGTTAAGAAACGAGGCCTGGGTTGAGCAGCTGGTAACATGAGGCTGGACTTACGCCCACGCGGACGCTTTGAAGACTCTCCCAGGATGTCCCTCACAGAAGCATGTGACAGCCGGGGGCTTTCTCGGGTCGGGGTGTCACGGTGGAGCGGCACGCAGGGCCTGCCCGCGTCCACAGCACAGATGCCAGCTTGGTCACGACGCCCGGTGTGAGGGTGAGGTCGAGTGAGGTCGCCTCCCTCTGCCGACCACAGTGCTGTTGTCCGAGTGCTTCTTTCCGGCGTCACGCGAGTGGCCCTGGGTGCTCAGCTACGGCCGCGTCAGGCTCAGGACTGAAGGCCCCTGGGCAGGGTCTTGTCCACCAGCACAGGGGGGTCCCACTCGTGACTGGAGGGCCCACCAGGCTCCCCCCCGTGTCCCTGGGCCCGTATCACGCTCACTTCTCCTCACAGGGGAATGACACGACGCTGTTAGCTCCAGAAATCCGGGGCATCATTTGCTGGGAGGGACAGACCTTAATACGCTGGCTTCTGTCTCGGGGTGTCGGGTGCTGCTGTGTGCGGTGCCGTGAGGCTGCCTGGGGAGAGAGACCCGGCTTCATGCCCCGCCTCCCGCAACTTTGCCGCAACGCCTCTGCTCATCCGAGTCTGTGCAACGTCGAGCTTCAAGAAAGGGCTTGGGGGCCAAACCCAAGAGAAAGTGGGAGGGCTTGGGGGGCAGGGGCAAGCCTGGGCTACACTGGGCACACAGGTAATGGTGACCCACGCTCGCTCTCTCGAGGCCGAGTCCTGGGACGGGTCAGGGACCCCGCTGTCCTGCTCGGACAGGTCCTTCCGCTCCTGGACGTGGGTCCCCTGTCCTTCCCCTCCTCTTCCGTCTCCTCCCAAACCCACAGGAAGTTCGAGAACTCAGGGGACCTCCTGGTCCACGGCACAGCACGGGCCACAGCGACCCAGTCCAGTTTGTGCAGACCTGGGGCCCCTCCGCAGAGTGCCCGCCGGGCGGCCGCCTGGCCCGTGGAAGGGCCCCGGCGCCGGGAATCCGTGTTTCCGGGGAACAGCCCGCACGGCACAGACCATGCTCGTGACTCCGAACGCCGTCGGTACGAGAAGGTAGGAAAGAAAGTGCGCTCTGCGGGGAAATGCTGCCCGGGTCCCGGGCGAGGCGGGGGCGAGGACGGCACGGGGACCCGGAGGCCTACCTTCTTCCACAGGCTTCCGCGGGCCACAAGCCGCCATGCGGCCGGATCACACGGGCCGGAAGGCACAGCGGTGCCCGGTCTGTTCCGGTGACCGCGGTGCCAGAGGCGCCGCCCACAAGCCCTGACCGCAGAGTCGAGGCGGAGAGCCGATTTGGCCTCTTTCTACGAGGAGCCCCCACCGGGTCCTGGGACCTGCCGGTGGACCCAGAGGGCCTGGGCTGCGTTGGGCCCCGGAGCCCGGGGTCCTGGTCGGAAGCTGGGTGTCCTCAGATTCACCAACACAAGGAGACCTCGCAACAACCCGACAGCCGTTGAAAAGCGGTGCCTTCGGGCCCGGCCCCAACGTTCGGAGTAGGAAGAAGTGGCGCGTTCCGGGCGAGGGCGGGCTGGCAGGCGGGGGGGGGCAGCGCACGCGCGGGCCCGGGGCTCTGCCGGCCCGCTCAGGGCGCCACGGAGGAGACCCCACCGCCAGGCGGACAGCACGGCCGGGTCTCCGGGTCCGAGCTGCCCCAGGGGCCTTCGGCTGGAGGCGGGGGACGGGGCACGAGCAGGGCTTTCTCCTCTGTCCCCTGCCTGCTGTCTGGCCAGCGGGCAGCTGCACGGACTGCTCTCGGTCCCCCGCTGTGGCCCCAGCCCGCAGGGACCGCAGTCATTTGCCAGTGGGTTGATGACAGTGCACCCCTCCCACTCTGGAGAGAGGACCACGTCTTCCCCGGTGAAATCGGTCCGTCCTTTTCGGTGGGTTTGCCTCCCCTCTGCCGTGTGGACCCCAGCATGTGTGCGAGAATGCACAGGGCTCCGAAGTTACTAACCTCGCCTCTGCATGACTGCACCTCTGAGCAGGGGCCTCGGGCACGTCGAGCGAGAGTGACAGGTGTGTGAGACCTGGGGCCTCCTGGGAGCGGGGGTGGCCTGGGAAGGGCCCGGGGGACGGGCTGGCTCTGGGCAAGAGGACCTGTCGGGAAGCTGTCTTCCAAGACGGGAATGGCATCGGAACCAAGGGAACCACGCAGAAGGCCACGGCGGTGGGAGCACCCAGGCCTGAGGATCGGGGATGGAGGGGGCTTGGCCCTGCTCCCGTGTCACCAAACAAAGTCTCGGGCATTTGTGCAGCCGGTGGCTCAGCAGGATTCGGGTCCTACTGGACGGGAGGAGGCGCCAGGGGCCACAGAAGGATCCCACGAGCCTGCAGCCTGTCCCCTTGGGTCCTCGTGCGGGAGGCCCGACTGGTCTTGATCCTCTGCCACGTGGAGCCTGCTCCTCTGGGTCCTGAGAGATGCCCGGCCAGACCCCAGGTGGGGCACAGGCAGGGGGAGGCAAGCAGCCTGCGGCCCGGCCGACGCGGCTCTCCCGGCTCTGGCTCCTGTCTCGGAAGCCGTGTTGTGCCCGCCCAGCGCTCACTGCCCGCCTTGCTATTCTGCCTCAGGGCCTCCTCCAGAGACGTGGGGGCCCAAGTGCAGGGCGTCAGCACCCCCAGAGGTGACCCTCCACCCTCGGGGACAGAGACACGTGGCCAAGGCTCCACGGAGCTCCTGTCCTTGGGTGGACAATGCTTCCTGCTGGTGCAGCAGAACCGGCCGGCACTTCTCTGTGGCAAATCCTAGTAGAGCCCCAGCGGTGACCTCCCCCCTGCCTCTCGTCCCTCTGCCCCCCTCGCCTCTACCTCCTGGGATCAACCCCTCCTAAGCTGTCTTCACCAAACTCCTTTCTCAGACTCTGCCTTTGGGGGAACTCGGGTAAAGCCCACGCTGGTGTGACCTCCTCACACAGCCCCTCGTCTGGGACGTGCCCAGAAGGCCCCCTCAGCCGCTCCTCAGAGCAGGGACGTGGACCTCAGCCCCCGCCGTGCCCACCTTCTCCCCTTTCTCTTTCCTTTCTTGCCATGAATTTCCTTTCACACACAGCAGTAGACACGGAGCTGGCATCTGGGGTTCTGGAGACGGCGGGACCCTCGGAGTGTCCCCCTTGCTGGTAGGGGACTGTCCTGAGAAGGGCTGCCCAGCCAGGGCCTGTGACTAGTCTCACCAGGCAGCGCGAGCAAATGGGACGCATGTCGGTTTGGGGGCTCAGGTTTCTCCTCCCCGCCCTGACGGGCTCGTGCGGGGGCCACGAGGTTCCCGGCCAAGCGCGGAGGGGGTGGCCTGGGGCTCTGAATGGATTCGAGCAGAGCCGGCTTTTGGTTACATGAATGAAAACACAGGTTTCAATGGACCTGGAACAGCAGGTATTTGGGGACCATGTATAGAGGGCCACGCGGTCCTCACACAGGTCGTTTGGCCAAAGCCTGGCTGTATGGGGAAGCCCCAGGCCGTGGGGAAGGAGATAAAATGCAGGGCGAGAGGCCCGGTGACCCCACGGGCAGGGAGCTGGGGTCCCCGTCCTCGCCCCTGTCAGCCCGGCTCCCACCCGCGTTTGGATCCCACGGGGCTCTCTCTGAGGAGATCCCAGTTTCCCGACCGGCGAATCGGCCCCGGTCTGGCCTCCCGTGTCGTCGCTCGCCAGCTGCCTCGTCTCGGGCGCCGGCGTCCAGACGTCCCGTGGGCCTCGGAGCACAGACTGCCTTCCCCTCGGCCCCGCCTCTCCTCGGACTTCCTCCCGCCGGATGAGCTGCCTTCAGCCCGGCGGGGCTCTGCGCCCCAGTCAGAACCTTCCCCCTCTTGAGCAAAGTCTGTCTTGGTGCTTGGAGCCTTCGACTGATCGGAGAAGGCCCATCACGTCGTGGGGAATAACCAGGTTTATTCGAAGTTTGCTGATTTAAATGTTAATCATGCCTCAGAAATATCTCCATGGAAACATCTAGACGTGTTTAAATAAACTTCTGGGGACTGTCGCTAAGTTGACACGTAACTCACCATCCCACCCGTGCCATCTCGGTTACTTCGACGGGCCCATCGGTCAACCTGGTACAAGTCTGTGGGCCGTCTGGTGTCCAAGCTGAGACCAGAAGGTCTAAGCGTTCTTTGATCGACTCTGCACTGTGTTTAGAAGCCTTGCCTTTTTAAGACGAACAGGACTCTTCGGGCCGACACGCGCAGCCCTCACGATCTGCACACTGGCCTTCCTCTCTCTGCGCTAACCACACCGCACCTGCCTCCGCTCACGCTCACCCTGGTCCCACCATCCGCCTCTCCCTCCCCTGGGGCCTCCGGGGCCCGTGTCACCGTGGGGGCCCCCTTTCCTTTGCGTGCTCGCAGTAGGTTCAGGCCCGGCCTCCGCAGGAGCACACGTTTCTGTCCGTGTGGGCGCCACGCGCATGTAACGGAGACTTTGTCGGCAGGATCTGGGGTCTTCTCGGGATCCGGAGTGGCCCCGGGTCCTGTGGGGTCCTTCCTTGTTCGGTGGGGTGCGGAGTGCCCTGAAGCTTGTTCCTGTCAAACACACCTCACGCTACACGCAGCTGCCTCCCCAGTTGCCTCTGTGCAGGCTTGCGAAGGACCGTCGGCCGTCCCCCGTCTCTCCCGGCGCCTGCGCAGAGGCCCGGCACGCGGTGGGCAGTCGGCGAGCGCGTGCTGAGTGAGGGGCGGCTGGGCCATCAGGAGGGAATCTCGCGCTCTTGGCCCAGCACACCCGAGGGTGCTTCCCGTCAAATCCCTGTCCATATAAACAGCAACCGAACACAGCGCCAGTAACCAAATGGGGTGCCTTCGGAGCATTGATTTGGGGGGAAGTGTAATAGCCTTGGACCTTTCCAGCTAGAATATAGGTTTAATAGAGCGTTAGTTTCCTGGAGTCCCTCTAACAAAGCTCCGCAAGGCGGGGTGGCATGCAGCCCCGGGAACCGACCCCCTAGGGTCTGGAGCTGGAAGCCTGAAGCGGCAGGCGGCGGGACCTCCAAAGGCTGGGGTGGAGACCCCCCTTCCTGCGTCTCCCAGCTTCCGGCGAGGGCGCCGTTCTGAGGCGTCCGCTGGGTTTAGGCAGCTCTTCCCGCCTCCTCTGCTTCTCTGCCCATCAGCCCCTGGCCTTGCTCCCTTGGGGACACTAGTCGCCTCCTCCGATGCGACGTCACCCCAGTGTGATGCCCTCTGCAAACTCTCTCTCTCCAGCAAGACTGCACTCACGGGCATCTGGGGTTAGGGCTCCGACACGGCCTTTTGGGGTACCCAGTTCACCCCACGACAGACAGTAGTACATACAAAGGCGTCTTTGTGACCTGAGGTGACTCCCGCCATCTTCCTCCTGGAGACAAGGAGCCTATGGGGTTTGGATGCCAGGGTGACAGGTTCTCTTCCCAATGTCCTCGTCCTCGGGTGGCCTTGTGCACGTGGGGCCGTGCGGGACCCCCGGGGGGGGGGCGGCTCCTGCCATTGCCGCCCCCGCCCCCGCCCTCGCCCTCCCCTGTCAGAGGCCACCCTGAATTATTTTATCAATATTGGTGACACCGTATTTCTCTCCGTTAAAAGGTTAACATCTTTCAGCAGCCACGTACGTTCAGGTCGCATTTCGATACCATGCCTCGTGGAGGCAAAGCCTCGGACACACGTCCTGCGACATTAGCCGCATTCGAAAGTATCATCTTACGCAGCTTCCTCTCGCTCCACGCATCGCAGAATCGTGGGGCCGTCTGTTCACACCGGAGAAAATAACACGCAGGACTCAACACGCCTGATGCTTACAGAGACTCGAGGGGCAAGTCTCAGGCCGGCTCGGGCCCCGGCCGCTCTCCCGGAGCACAGGGGCCACGGAGGGGCCACGGCCAAGCACGTTCTCGAAGGCCGAGGTTTGTCCAATAAGTGGGTGCAAGGCGCCGGCTGCTTCAGTGGGGATCGCCGTGTGCAGGGGGAGGCGCAGCCCGCGCCGGGTCTCGGGGAGCACCAGCCTGGCAGGCCTTCTCCTCGGGCGTCTCTCTGGGCAGCGGAGTGGTGCCGACTGCCGGGCCTCGAGCTCCGCGTCTGGGGCTTTCAGTCTTGTGCAAACGGAAGTATGAAATCCGGGCCCCCCTCCCAACGCTCACCTTCCTCTTCGGCACGGTCGCTGTTTTTCTCTCCACTTTCCTTACAAAACCAAGCGTCATCACGGCGGGTTCAAAGTGCACGCTAGTGCTTGCGATCTACCACGCTTTGCTTTAATATTTCATCATTAAATAGCAAAATAACCTGGTATGATCCTAATTTAGTGCCAATTACACTGCATCGACCAAAGTGACCTTTTCATAGCGGAGCACAAAAATCAATCCTGCTTACGGCGAATGTCAGGGGAGGAGAACAACATATAATCTGTGACAATCAAAACAGTGCTTACAAATGAAATCACCGATGACCCGCACGCCAAGGCGGTGTCTGCGTGATGGGCGCTGTGTGTGTCTGCAGCTCTCGCTGGGGGCTTTTTGCTCCCACCGTCTGCCCCCAGACGCCGTGGTCGTACCTCTCTGTTCCAACGATGAGGGAGGCAAGCGGTCGAATCCCAGGGGCTGGTTCACAGGAGAACCCGGAACCCATTCGAGGTTTCTGACTTTGTGTTCCCGAAACACAAAGGAAGGCCCCTCGCAGGCGCCTCCCGGGACCCCAGCCCCGTGGGGACAGGCCGTCCACAGTGCTGACGGGGGATCGGGTGTCTGGGGACACAGAATCATTCTCCTTTTCCAAGTGAAACCTCAGAGTTTCCCTAGAACGGGGGCACGTACATCCAGTGTGGGCCAGTCGATGCGTCCACCACAGAAGGCTCCAGCGGGCACGCGTGCTGTCCTCGTCTCCCAGGAGATGGCACGCAGGTCCCTGGGGGGGATGCCGAGCTTCAGGTGGTAATGTGACAGGCGGCGTGGGCTGCGGGCGGCCGTCTCTGGGGCCCTCATGTCCGCATTCCCACCTCCGAGGCTGTTTGTATGATTCTGGGAAAGTCTTTTAACTCCATGGCTCCTGTGTCCTCATCAGTTAAATTGGGAAAGTCGTGGCCGTGCCACAGAGCTGGCATGGGACCGCCTAATTCAGTGCCCGCAGAGCACGCGAAACGGCGTGCGCAGGAAGACCTTAACAGAGGTCAGCTACCATTATAGCAAATACGCACGGAGACGGATGCGTGTCTTCACGTTTAGAAATAAGGAATCATCAAATTTATGCTTCTCCTTAAAAAGCCCGCCTGGACTTAAGCGAATGTGCCTTAAAATACTGGGCCGGGTTAGCGCACATGCCCGTAACGCAGCTTCGACCATCGACTGCAGCGCGGAAGGTCGTGTTATAAAAGCGTCAGAATTTCTTCGCAACCAAAGACAAGTCTTTGCTTTCCTGCGATTGTCCCCAAATCACAAACACGGTCAAACTATCCTGAATACACACGGTACGCCGTGCAGCCTGACTTAACACGTGTTCTTCCTCATGTCCAAACGCCACAGTGAGCACTAACCTTAGGACAAGGTGAAATGTGGCTCTGTGCCCCCCACCTCGGGTCAGCACCCCGCGAACTGGGAGTGACTGCCAAGGGAGAGAGAAACCTAGGAAGTTGCTGGGCAGAGGAGGAGGCTCAAATAAACATGGGGTTAAGCAAATGTCCTGGGGTCCAGTGCCTGTGAGTGGGCACCGTATCCAGCTAACCCAAACATTTAATGTGGGAGCGAGGCGAGCTCACTTAACTCTGCCGGCAGGTCTAGGAGTCCTGGCGGGAAATGCAAGTGACCCACGGATGTCTCTTCCACGCCGGTGCGTGTCCTCCGTAGCACCACCCAGTCCCGCTAAGGCCGCGTCTGCCTGTGCCCGTGCCTGCCGTCCACCCCCTGCGCCCCCCCCCTCCCCCGGCCATGACGGGCTCGCGTCCTGGGGCTACCGGTGCATTCCGTCGGGCTCTTATCCACGGCCTGAGAGAAGGAACATCCTGGAGGCGTGGCGACCCCGGGGGAGGGGGCGGGAGCACCAGGGTAAGAGCCTTGGTTATGAGCCAGACTCGATTCATTTCACGCTGGTCCAGAATCCGTTTCCAGTTTAACGTAAACGAGCTGTGTGGGCGGATTGCTGAGGTGACTCCCTTTTCTTTTCTTTTCTTTTTTTTTTTTCACTTGTTTTCCAACGCAATTTGCGGCTTAACAGCCGCACCATAAATGACATGATTAAGTTTTATATATTTCTGTATATTTGATGTATTTATCCAAATGCAGCTGTCGCTTCCTATACGGTTCAGATGTTTAGAGTTGAATCAATTGTTTGTGGTAATCACACTTCCCAAGCTTGCTGTTTTCTTTCTTTCTTCTTCGTCTTTCTTCAAATAAATGCTCTAATACAAACGTGAAACGCCCCCAAAACCGAAGATTTATTCGGCTGCTTCCACAAAACCAGTTTTTACTCTCACAGGAAATATAAGTATTAAAAAAAATCACCTCCAGAGAGTGATCTTTCCATACTCTAGTACTTTCCATACTAGTACCTCTAGTACTCTAGAGGTTCAGTTACACTCGGCGCCCTATCCTCCTGGGACCCGTCCAGCCACTCTTGGGCCGTGGCCCCCGGGCTCGGGGGCCACTTGGAGGAGAATGTTCGAAGGCCAAGGGCCTGTACCCGGAGTCTGGGAAATGCACTGGCTCATTTCACTTTGTGTCCTGCCATCACTGAAGAAATCATCCTAGTTAAAAATATTGCCGTTAAAATCGTATTCGTGTACACAAAGATCTGTTGTCCCCTTAATATCCCTGAAGATGTGATTATAATTAACCTCGTAACAAAACACGCAGAGGAAAAGAGAAACATTTAATCATCCAGCGGACGAATCTCCACAAGCCAGCCATTTGGACATTCAGAATCCAATTTTGTGAAATAAGTGTCTGCAATTTTTAGTCTTATTTTGGTGTGTGCAACATACATCAGCCATCTTCACGAGACTGGTTATATTTAGGGTGACCGCTGTCATGCACTCGCCGACATTCCAGTGTGAGCAGTCATGTTTACAATTTTAAGGAGGGGGCTGGGCACAAACATAATGAATTATTTGGTTCAGGAGTACTACGGGGCAGAAATGTTGCACGTTTGTAAAGATATTTCTTATTTTTTTAAGAAAAGCAATGCATGTAGAGGTAATTTTAGAAAAAATGAGGTGGGATTAAGGGAAGAAATAATTGGGAAAAAAGCAATAACTGATATTATAAGTCGACTGAAATCTTCGCAGACCTGAGAGAGCCATCACGGTTCCTATTTTTAAAATTCCAAGTTTCTCCACACACATGATTACAAAGTGTCTCAATACATGTGCTTTTGAAATGAAATACCACCCAGGCTGGTTCCGCAATGTTTTCTTTACTGAAGATGTTTGATTTCCTTTTTCGTTGTTTAAGCATGACGAATCGGGCAAATCTGCTGAACCACCCAATAAGGAGCTTGTGTCCTTCTTCTATTGCGTCCTTATATTATCATTCCATTCCACTCGAGGCATTTCATAAGCTGTTTGGAAACACAGATTTTTATTTATCACCTGGCGGCATTTAGCAGTCCTATTGTTCTCTAAAGTTAGGTGATGATGTCTTACTTTAAATGCATTAACTTCATATCAATAAAACACTGAGAGGGAGATCATTGTTTCAGATTATACTTATTCCGCGTACATATGTTCTTTCCCAGACACTCAGAAAACCTTCCTAAATTTAATTCCCAGACACCATGTCAAACTAATCATTGTACAAGTAATAAATCATGCCCTATTAAAGAAACCAAATTTTCTGGACCTTAAGATTGGAAAATTATTAACTTAATTCTTTACAAATTGCACAGAAGATAATATCTGATAATCCATTAAGCACAACTTAATCAATGCCTTCCATCATAATGCAAAACGCACTGATAAGAATTGAGCTCCGTTCATTAAAAGGGTAGAATGTAATAGTGTCTGTAGAATTCAGAAGGCTAGAAATGAGTATCTCCCTAATGGAACAAGCCAGTAAATTAGATCACCCTGACCCACTTTTAAATATATTTATGCTATGATAAAACCAGATATAGTAAAGCACCTAACCTGAGACAACAGAATTAGTATCAGGGTCACAATAGTATTTAAGCAGAATGATTTGAGATGCCCCTGATTCTAGGAAGATGTTTGGTTTACAGTGACAGAGCCCCAGCCCCGGCTTCGTGTTTGGAAATGAGTTCTCCGTGGGTGTAAACACACCTTCAGAACCCAGGGGCTTCCCCGTGGCCCGAGACAGACTGAAGAACGTGGTATCGGCAATGTTTCCCAGCCCCGTGTTTGTCACATTGGTCCGAATTGTTTTAAAATGACACGTTACAGCATGTAATTTGATTTCAAATTAAAAGAGGTTTTTGGGTTTTTTTTTTTTGGTCTCTACATTTTTTTTGTAGTTGAAGCAATAAGATACATTACTTGATTTTAAAGTGCAAAACACTGTGCCCTGATTTCTGTCACGTGTATTTCTCGGTGTATCCCAAGTAATTTGTCGGTTTACTATTAGCTAGCTGAACTCGGAATACGTGTACGTGTGTGCGTGCGTGACTGTACGGGGGTACGTCTCTATGAAACTGCACGATTTACACAGAGCGTAGTGATTCTCAGATCACTGACACCAACCCTGGGGGTTCAGAAGTTGGTTTGAAGAGGAAACAGCCATTTTTATACTCAAACTTGCAGAAAGATATCGGGTAGGTGTGCGGGCGTATCTGCATATACATAATCACTATTTCAAGTGGAGACGGGTTTGCTAGGCCAACCCCTTCCCCTCCGCTAAAAGGCGAGTTTTCTTTATTTATAAAAATACAAATATTTTGCAATCATAATACATCAGTGATCATGATCTTGCAAATGCAATTTTTTTTGAATAATAAAGCACCAGCAGGTTAAAAAAACAACGTATGTGCCTAGCATTTAAGGTTTTTATATAGTAGGATCCTGAAATCGAGGGACTTAGTATCCGGCAAGGGGCTGGCGGCTTCTCCAGCGCCGCGGTAAACGTAGAAAGTGTTAATAACGGGAAACGAAGCAATCGGCCCTCTTTAGAAGAACGGGTGGCATCTAAATAGTCTTCCTTTTCAGTTATAAAAAGGTCTTCCAATCTGAACAGACAAAGCTATTCCAGTCGTTCTATTTGTTTAAGAAAATAGGTCTAAATTGATGAAACTAATCATTTTATACTAAGTGCTCTTTTTAAAGACAATTGCTGATTGCCTGCCCCTTTCGTAGCTGTAGCTGAGCCCGAGATAGGAGAAAATAACCATCTTGCCAGTTGTCACAACTATTTGCTCATTCTTTAATTAAACATAATATAGAAAACAGTATAATTCACATCTAATTAGAAATCAACTTCTCTAGACGGTGAACTCCTTCCAGAACTGGTGTCGAGGATCGCGCCGAAGGACTACAAGTGCGCGGCAAGGTCGCTCGTCCCCTCCGCCCGCCTCGATCTCACGTCTGAAATCCCTGCGCCTGTTTCTCCGTGTTTTAAAAAGAGATTTTTTGGAGCCGCCTCCCGTTCCTCTAGAGAGGGAATGATTTCAGCGGCGGCGGGGGAGCCGCGGTGCCCGGGCTGATGTCATTACCGCGAGTCTGATCGGGACTGCGAATCTCCTTTCATACCAGACCGAAAACGAGTTTTTCCACTCAATAAAACAGACGATGAACACAAAAATGAGCTGAATCACAATGACTTAGCACTTTTCCCCTCCGCCAAATCGACAGGAAGGTTTTAAATGATTTGCGAGTCTATTAATTCGATATTTATTCGCCACGCCATTTTACACAGGGAGTCTGCGGCAGCCCAAGCACTTGGGAAACCGTGTCGGGGGACGTATTCCTCCTGCCCACTTCGCGGTCCTGGGGGGAGGCGACCGTCACCCCCCCCCCCGAGATACGGAAAGCGGAAACGGACGGAGAGCAGGTCTTCGGGGGCCGGCCCGGAAGCACAGAAGCCTCACGGCTGCTTACTCCGCGAGCATTCACTGGGCGCCTATTAAATGCAGATGCTCTAGGGGCGCCTGGGTGGCTCAGTCGGTTAAGCAGCCGACTTCGGCTCAGGTCATGATCTCGCGGTCTGTGAGTTCAAGCCCCATGTCGGGCTCTGGGCTGACGGCTCAGAGCCTGGAGCCTGCTTCGGATTCTGTGTCTCCCTCTCTCTCTGCCCTTCCCTTGCTCACGCTCTGTCTCTATGTCTCTCAAAGATAAATAAATGTTAAAAAAATTTAATAAAAATAAAAAAAATAAAAAAATAAATGCAGATGCTCTAGATTCTGGGGCCCGAAAACCCAACGGTGGTCTCAGGGGGCTTCCACTGTGACAAAGATGGGGACGAAGAGACGGATGGCCGGGCCACCTCTTGTGAGGCATGCGGTAGACAGGGTACCTTTGCAGCAAAGAGGGGCTCCGGACCCCAGGTGGGGGCTGGGCGGCGGAAGGCCTTTCGGGAGGCTTCTCGATTGAGTCTGAGGTCTGCAGGACACGTGGGAGGAGAGCCGGCTCTCGGGGGGAGGTGGGTGGGGAAGGAGGAGCGCGGTGCGAGGGGCCGGGGGAGACGGAGTCTGCACAGCCGGGAGTGGGCTCCCCGCGTAATTGCCATTTAATGGCGGGTCTGTCCCCGGCACCTGTTATTCAGGCATCGCCCCTGCGTATCTGGCAACGGCAGGGAAGAACGCATTAAGCTTAATGCGGAGCAAAAATACAGACTAGGAAACAACGCCGTCGGGGACGTCTGCTCGGGGGCGCCTTCTGCGCACGGAGCAGCTCGGACTCGATTTAGGGGACTCGTCCCCCTCCCCCACAGGCGGAGGGCAACGTTGGCCGTCTGGCGGCTGCCCGGGGCCGGTGGCTCCTGGGGTCGTCCTTGCGCCGTGACCTGTGGGAACGGAGCCCTCGCCGTCCCCGCGTCCTGCCCGCAGCCTGCCTCCAGGTCCCCTGTCCCTACAGGCCACCTTGCTCTCTCTCCGATTCCCGGTTCTGGTTGCACAAATGCAGAATCCTTGTGTGTGAGACCGAACATGAAGAGGAGAGGGGCTCTCTGAACCCAACCGTTTCACTAGCTGCTTTCCAACGCTCGGAGGTGAGGCTCTGGGGAGCACCAGGGCGGAGCACAGCGGCCACAGGGTGCGGGCCAGCATCTCCTTAACAGGGAGACGCCGGGAGAGGGGCCTTCATTCTCATCGCCCCACAGGGGCCGGCAAGGCTTCCAGGGAGGGGGGACGGGAGGACGGGGGCGCCCAGGCCTGGGGCTTCTGGCTTCTGGAGGGGGCGCGCTGCTCCCTGGCGGCCACAGGTGCGCCGAGGGGGAGGCGACCTCCAAGCGGAAGAAAGGCGGGGGCGGGGCGGCACTCGGATCTTCAGGCGTCAAGTGCTTGGAGGGGACTGTCTGGCCCCTTCTCGGAGCACACAAACGGAAGCCTGCTCACTTGTTTGCACACTTGTTTGCGGTTGGTGACACGGACCTGCTCGTGTGGAGAGCCACTTAGGCGTCTATTCAGAACCAACCCAAGTGTCAACACGTCCCACAAGAGGGCAATTAGTAATGCAAATGGCACGTTATCGCTGGCTCGGGTCGCACAGGGACACAAAGTAAGCCCGTGGCCCTGTGGCCCTGTGCTCCTAAGGTGCTTCCGGGGGACACCACCGGCTTGGAGAACGTGGTTTGGATGCCTTGGATAAGGATAGTGGAACTAATTCCCACTTGAATGGGTGATTGTTATTTCTGCTTAGCGTGAATCCGAGTTAATTGTTTTGAATAGCCTTTCGTGGTGGCTCTGTGCACTCGGCCCATCTGCTGCAGGCGTCCTCAGCTCTCCACTCGCGGCTTCTACCACCCGCCCCTCCCCCACAGCGACGCCCCTCTTCCGGTTCAGCCTCGTGATTAACGGAGCTCACGTCCGAAGACCCCGTTCAGAGGAGGGCCGAGGGGATGGCTTTGTTCTTCAAATCAGGAAATAATAATTCCTGCCATCGGCCGTGTGTTTCGTGAAGGAAGACAGCGGCGAGAGCCACACTTTCCTGACACCCATGCAAGTGGCCACGACACAGGAGCGGGAGGCCAGGAGGAGGCGGAGGAGGCCGGGGCTGGCAGAGGTCGTGTCTGAAGGTCGGTCTTTAAGGGACGCTAACGTTTATAACATTCTTTGTGCTTTTTTTTTTTTTAATATTTGATTGCACCGAGATTTTTCTCTGAAGGGAATGAAGATACTGAATCTTAAAATATAAACTCACTGGAAATGCCTTGGTGTCGACCGTGACTTCCTGTAGACTCTGTCCCCTGAAATAATGGCCGTTGCTTCCTGCTGGGGGGTGTGTCCTGGGAGGAGAGAGAGACGCCTCTGAGAAGCACTGAGGTTTCGAGGTGCCGGTGGGGGGTGGGCGCTGGGGGGCTGGGGGGTGAGGTGTCGCGGGTTGGCAGAGTCAGCAGCGGGACCCGAGTGAGAAGAGCGTGGAACGGGCCCCAGGAAAGGACGGGGAGTCTCCCGTTGACGGGCACAGCCAGATGGGCCAGCATCGCCAGGAGCCCGGACCAGGAGCTGGGAAGGCCAATGAACCGAGGGAGCTGGGCAGAGGCCCAGCAGGGTGCTGTCCCCTCACCGTCCCCCTGGACCTGGTGCCGTGCCCCATGGTCGGGGATCAGCCCCGGAGAAGACCCCTGCTTTGGGCCCCAGGCCTTCCCCGGTGCGTGTGGCCGGCTGCGAGGTGGGGTTCCCGGGACCGCCCCCTGGGTTCCCTTGCTTTGCAAGAGCAGCTCACAGAACTCAGGGGGGCACGAGCGTAGCTCTGCCGGTTTAGTCCAAGGATGCCGCGAAGGACACAGCTGAACAGACACGTGAAGGGAGGCCCTCCCTCGCTCCCCCGGGCCCTTCCCTGACGCTCGCTGCCGGTTCCCCCGTGGCCCCCTGAGGCGGTCCGCCAGGGTTCCCCGCAGCTACGGGGGTCTGCAGTTTTATTCCACACCTCCCTGCCGAGACCATTTTATCACGCCTGCGTGCATTCGGCGCACGGCGCTGTAAGGAAACATAAGCCCTGGGCGGCCGGAACGAGTCCTCACGGTTCTGTGGCTGAAGCCCGACCTGGTGCCCGCAGATCTGGGTGCCAGCGAGGCCGCGGTGCCCGCAGATCGGGGTGCCAGCGAGGCCGCGGTGCCCGCAGATCGGGGTGCCAGCGAGGCCGCGGTGCCCGCAGATCGGGGTGCCAGCGAGGCCGCGGTGCCCGCAGATCGGGGTGCCAGCGAGGCCGCGGTGCCCGCAGATCGGGGTGCCAGCGAGGCCGCGGTGCCCGCAGATCGGGGTGCCAGCGAGGCCGCGGTGCCCGCAGATCGGGGTGCCAGCGAGGCCGCGGTGCCCGCAGATCCGGGTGCCAGCGAGGCCGCACTTCCTCCTGTGCAGACCCATCCCCCGCCGTGTCTCTGGCCCTTCCTCTTCTTGGGGGGTTGGAATGCTGATCCCGTTCCGAGGTGGGGGTTCCACCCTCAGGACCTGGTCCAGGCCTCCGGAGGCCCCGAGCCTGCCCCTCCAAATACAGCAGGTTGGGGACCAAGGCTGCCAGGCGTGAATTTGGGGGAGCCTGTCGCAGCCCAGAGATTGGGAGCAGGGGCAGCCTCCCTTTCCACCCACAGGCGTCTCTTCTTCCCTCTCCATTTCGGGCGGCTTCCTTCCCTTCGAAAGACTTTCTGAACGAGCCCCTTGTGAACGAACACCTGCTACTGCATTTATAAAAGGACATTTGAATATTTGTGTCAAGTCCCTCTCCCCACCCCCACCCCCACAGACCGCAAAGGCCTGGAAGGCAGAGTCTGTCCCCTCGTTGACGCATCAGGTAGTCGCCTCGGGGACCGGCTCACGCAAGTTGTTCAGGAAGTTCCTGCCGACCGAGGGGCTAGAATTTGTCCCGTTAGATGTTTATTCCTCATTTCTTTTCATCAAAATCCAAAAAGACTGTCAAAGACAAGGAACAGACAAGATCGCTGGAGATGTAGTTCTACTGTGTGCAGTCAGAGGGTCGCGCTCAAGGTCAGGTGCCTTGAGCTTTGACCAGTCACTTAGAAAAGTCACCAGAGACATGGCGTCACGTGGTGTCGGGTCCTCAGATAGTCACCGTGTTTTCCGACATTTTCCGTGGAGATACGTGCCTGGGGCATAAACAGGTGTGTGCGTGTGCGCGTGCGCGTGTGTGTGCATGCGTGACAGCGAGCATGCGGAGAGCAGGTGCCCCTCCGAGCTTGAAAACGCTTGTTTTGAAACCAATCTTTTTCAGATCGTATCTCCACAATCTCCCAAGAAGGGAATTTGTTCAGGTCGATTGAGGTCTTTTCACTTTTATGTTAAACACACACACACACATGCACACACGCATACAAGTAGCTACAAGTCTGCAGACACTCGAAACGTCACTTGGCGGGTTTGAGCTCCCGTCCAAAAGAGCAGCGAGGCACTCTCCCCGCGAGCGCTCCGAAGTGGAGACCGTTGGGACTGCTGCTATACTAACGTGTTGATGCCAGCTGGTGCGAGGGTGGCAGTCCGTCCACCCCCATCGGTGGCTTCCTGTACCCCTGCTGGGCAGATACGAGACTGTTCCGCTTGAGGCGTGCATGCACCTGCCGGCCTTTTATCTGGCAAGGGTGCCGGGGGAGATCTCTGCAAGCATTTTTACTGATGTGGAAACCGAGGTTCAGGAGGGGTGAATGGCACGCGTTGAACAGAAGATAAGAGTGTGGGCGACCCTCATATCTGAAGAGCTTTTGCTCCCTCTTCCCGTCTGTCACTTGATGTGTACTCGAGCATTCTGATGCATAATACCAGCTATTATTTACCTAGAACATTCTACGTGTTGGACGCTATGATAAGTGTGTGAATTCTATTCTAGCTTCACAGAAACCATTGGACGCAGGTGTCTATTAATCCAATTTGATAGGGAAGGAAATTGAATGAAAAAGGTTAACCTGCCCAAGAAGATGCTAGAAGTCGGTTAAAAGGTGGACAATTCAAAGCAGTTCAATCAGTTCGATGCCAGAGCCCGCGGCGTGTGTGCCGACCCCTTGTCTTCCGGGGTCCGCTAGGAAATGTCTGGGGTCCGTGACAGCGGCGGGGACACGGCGAGGTGCTGGCATCTGGCCCCTGCCTTCCCCAGGATCCGGACCTCGAGAAGTTCCGCCGAGTGTGCCTGTGGCCGCCGAGCCGACATCCCTCCCGCCATTAAGCCACGGTCAGGGCCAGCGCCCTCTGACTGTGGTTATCTGAGGGGACGGCCACCTTCCAGGACCTTCACCCGTGACCCTCCCTGATACGGGGTCCCGAGCTGGACTTCGGACCTGGCCCTAGAGACATGCTTTATTGCTTTATTTGTTTCTCATCTAGACGGAGGCCCTGCCTGGCCTTCGGGGCCGGCTTCGTCCAGTCGGGCGTTTTTGTTTTCACTGCAGCTGCTTCTTTTTACGGCTTTATCTTTGCCTTTTATTGAGTAATTTTTTTCCGGCTTATCTTACCTCGTCCGCTTGTTTCTCTCTTCTCTATAACTTCTCCATGGGAAATAAGAAGTGACAGTTCAAGATTTGAAGGCTGACCCCGGGCGACACGGGGAAGGCTCCAGGCCCGTCTCGATTGTTGTGTTAGCTCAGCAGGAGCCCTGCAGGACACGAAGCAGGTGCCTCACGGCCCCCGGGGGAGCAGCCCCCTGAAGCATTTCCAGAAATGTCACAGCCGGGGGGTGCCGGGGGCCTTCGCGCCTGCCACTCAACACCGCGCTCCTCCGATCCAGCGCTGGGGTCCCACCCACGGTGCGCCCCGGTTCCGTGCGGTCCCCGCCCCCAGCCCGGCCAGGCGCGCCCCTGCCTCCCACCTCTGCCCGCGACGGCGCCCGTCTTCCCCTCGCTTGTCTGCCTCAGGCGCCTCCTCGTGTCCCACTCGCTCTGTGCCACCCGGCCCTCTGCTTCCGGCCACGCCAGGACGGCGTGGGCGTTCACGTGGGGCTCCGTGCTGGCCGCAACCAGCGCCTCCACGCGCGTGCTTGCATGACTTTCCAGAACGACATTTATGATCTGTTTCTTCCTGCAAGGATTTCATCGACTATTAACCCTGACCGTGTGTCAACAAGAGAAAGAGAAACGGTTGTCGCCGGCAGGAGGAGGAAGCGGGAGCACGCGCGGCCGCCGTGGAGGGTAGCGCCGTAACCGCGATGGGCTCCCTATTTCAGAATTCCTTGTGATCCGAGGCAAGGAGTTAAACGTGAGCTTCCCAGAACCAATCACCAGAGAGAAGGAATCCCATGCTTTCTGCCGTGGGCCCAGTCCACGGCCAGCGCTACCCGCAGACTGTCCCGCACACGGAGCAGTCCGTGCCTGTCACGTGTGCGCCAGCCCGCAGCCCTGACAGCAACGACGAGGACTCTGCCGCGGTCACTGGTCTCGCTGAGCCCCTTGGACATGCGCATTCCCTTCTGGCTTCCAAGGTGGGGACGGAGATTCTCATAACTTCATTTAAACCTTGTGATTGTATTTCCTTCCACATTAAGCTCGGCCTTGGAGCAAATGTAAGCATTTTATTCCGCTTTCCAACTTACTTCACTAAGTTCTTGGTTGAATTTGGAGCATGATTTCAGGGTAAGTTTGCACGATGAAGAATGATGTCCTGATGATTGAAATTAATCTTTACAGTGAATCCTTACACTCGTAACAGTTTACTCGGCGTAGATTCAAACCAATAATGAAACACACTAGATTGCTTAAACCAACAGAAAGGTATTCCCACACAGTTTGAAGACTAAAGTTCAAAAGCAAGGCGTCCGCAGGACCGTGCTCCCCTGAAGTCTGCGTGGAGCCCTCCCTTGTCTCGGCTGGCAGACTCGTCCTGCCGTCTCTACCCGCTCACGTGTGCGGGCCCCTGGGTCCCTGCGTGTTCTCTCTGTGTCTGCAGCCAGATTTCTCTTGTGTTTTAGAGAGAGGTCGAGAGTACGAGTGGGGGAGGGGCAAAGAGAGGGAGAGAGAGAATCCTAAGCAGGCTCCGCGCTGTCAGCACAGAACCCGACGTGGGGCTCCAACTCATGAAAATGTGAGATCATGACCTGAGCTGAAGTCGGACGCTCAGTGGACTGAGCCACCCAGGCGCCCCCAGATTTCTCTCGATTTCTCGCCTCATCCTAACTCGGTTGCATAGAGGAGAAGGGCACCTCCCCAGGGCCTGTGGTGGACAGGGCTCTGGGGTGGACACTTGCTAACCCGGTGCGGCTGGCGGACACAGGGACGCATGGCTTAAAGACGCCGCAGCAGGAATTTGAAATCTGAAGTCCTTTTCTCTCCCTCAAAGGCGGCGTCGCTGTGTCACACAGCAGTAGGACGCTCAGGTCCCAGCGGTGCCACCTGAAGGCGGAGGCGGGCGCGGCTGGGGCTCCCAGCTGTGGGCTTTAGACGGAGGCCCCGGCTCTCCCCGGCTGCCCGTTTCCCAGGTGGAGGGTCTCGGGCAGGTTGCTTCATGTCCCGGAGGCCAGTTTCTCCAAGTATAACGATTCAACAAGTATTTATTTTCACATTGCTGCCCACTGGGCACGGGCTGTGTCCCTGAGAGCCAGGTCATTCGGGACAGGCAGCTGGCTGGGGGGGGGGGGGAGCGGGGAGGGGGAGACCGTGGAGAACAGTTCCCGCTCTGGCTGAGGGTGGGGTCGCAGTCAGGGGAACAGCCAGACGGACGACACGGGCGCTGACCCTCTGGAGGACATGGGTGAGGGGCCCTGCCGTGGGGGAAGCGTGGGCCGAGGGGCGAGCACCGCAGGGCACGTCCGGGCGGCCCCAGCGGAGGCCGCAGGCTGCGCGGGGCAGGGGAAATGGTGTCGGGGAGGCGGCAGAGCTGGCTGAGGGGGTGACTCTTCCTGGCACAGAGCAGCCTCAGGAGCAGGGTGTTAGGGGTGAGGCGGGGGAGGGTGCCCCAGGGCTGGGGGAGGGGGCACCGGCGTGTTAGGGGTGAGGCAGGGGGGAGGGGGCACCGGTGTGTTTGGGTTGGGGTGAGGTGGGGGGAGCGGGCACGGGTGTGTTAGGGGTGAGGCGGGGGGGGTGCCCCAGGGCTGGGGGAGGGGGCACCGGCATGTTAGGGGTGAGGCGGGGGGGGGGTGCCCCAGGGCTGGGGGAGGGGGCACCAGCATGTTAGGGGTGAGGCGGGGGGGGTGCCCCAGGGCTGGGGGAGGGGGCACCGGCGTGTTAGGGGTGAGGCGGGGGGGGTGCCCCAGGGCTGGGGGAGGGGGCACCGGCGTGTTAGGGGTGAGGCGGGGGGGGTGCCCCAGGGCTGGGGGAGGGGGCACCGGTGTGTTTGGGGTGAGGGGGGTGCCCCAGGGCTGGGGCAGGGGGTGTAATCGTGGGGCGGGAGGTCACGTGACCTGTCGTCCATGCCCACCGGCCCCCTAGCTTGGAGCCGGGAAGCTCCGAGGCCCGAGGAGAAGGAGCGGGGGGGTCCTGTCCAGACGGCGGGACGCAGAGAGCGGGACACCTCACCGGCCGGGCCGCCCTGGGCGCCACCCGCGGGGTCCCGGCCTCGGGGCTTGGAGGCGGGCACTTCCGCTCGGTCTTGGCCGGCAGGCGCGGCTCGCTTCCGGGGCCCGGCCCAGGACCGAGGCGCTTCCTCCCTCCCAGCCGAGCGTCGGGAGCGGGGAGGTGCCCTGCGTGTTTCTCATCTAAAGCCCGATTAGAAGCTAGGCCGGCGGGTGGGTGGCCGGCGGGTCCTGCCCGCGTCCCGCCTCGGCCCCCGGGCGGCGCCTCCCCCTGCGCGCAGCCCACAGAGAGAGCCGCAGACAGACCCCAGGACGGCCGCCAGCGGCCCCCTCCCCTCCTTCCACATGACTAAGCCATTAAACTCGCCCCAATCAGAGAGACAGCTGACGCGGGTTTATTAATAAAAGCCCCGTCAGGAAGATTGGAAACGAATGATTAGTGAAATCCACTCCGTCGTGCTCGCAGACAGACCCCCTCGTGGAGAGGCATCTGTGAAGGGCAGGAACGCCGAGGAGGGCGGGGGCCGGAGCATCTGGAAGCCGTTTGCGCCGCGGCCGAGGAGCCGGGCTGCACGCAGATGCCGCCTCCAGCACGCGGCCCGCGCCGCGCAGGCGCACTCGCTCACTGGCCGCGCGACCTCTCCCCGCGCTCGCCTCTCTGTTATTTCCTCCTCGGCCCCCGCCCCCGCCCCCGCCGCTCGTGTGCAATTATGTCTGCACAGATCCGCCGGCTGCGGGGCTGGCGAGCCGTGCTGCCTCCGAGCTGTCGGCGGAACCGCCGGGAAAGGGGCGGGGCCCGGGCACGCGTGTCTACGTCTGCTTCCGATTGGGCGTGCGGAGCAAAGAAAGAAAAAAAACAGATTTTTTTTTCTTTTTTTGCTATAGGTCGCACAAAGTAAGCAAAGGAGAGGCTTGGACCTACAAGACACAGCTGCGCACACACTTGCTCTCACACGCACCCTTAGGGTAGCATACGTGTGTGCACATATGCACCGGCATGCCTATACACGCACGCGTGCACACACGCGTGTGCACACTCACACGCATATACGCACTCGTGCACACGCACCCAGACACATGCCTGTGCACAGGCACGCACACCACGCACATGCACACACGCACACACACACACCTGCACATGCACACATACACACCCGTACATGCACCCATGCACACACATCCCCCTCATGCTCCTGTGCACATGAACACACCCAGACATGCACCCGTGCACACACACGCCCATACATGCACACATGCACACGTGCACCCATACATGCACCCGTGCACACACACACATCCGGACATGCACCCGTGCACACGCACACCCATACATGCACACATGCACAGACACACATCCGGACATGCACCTGTGCACACACACACCCATACGTGCACCCGTGCACACGCGCATCCATACATGCACCCATGCACAGGCACACATCCGGACATGCACCCGTGCACATGCACACATGCACCCATGCACACGCACACTCCGCACATGCACCCGTGCACATGCACGCCCATACACGCATGCATGCTCATGCGCACCCATACATGCACACATGCACAGGCACACATCCGGACATGCACCCGTGCACACACACACCCATACGTGCACCCGTGCACACGCGCACCCATACATGCACACATGCACAGACACATACCCATACATGCACCCGTGCACAGGCACACCCCAGCACATGCCCCCATGCACAGGCACACATCCGGACATGCACCCGTGCACACGCACCCGTGCACACGCACACTCCGCACATGCACCTGTGCACACGCACGCCCATACACGCACGCGTGCACACACACACTGATGTACAGCCGCTCGCGAACCCCGTGTTCTGCATCGTGTTTGCATGGTTTGTTCATCTCTTCAAAACTCGTGAGGAGCTGAATTTCTAGGTCTCCAGCTCCAACATCTGGAAAACATTCTCCAGGGGCCTTTTTATGAATGTTGTCAATTAAATAATTTGTAAAGTGTGATCCTGCGTAGCCAACTCTTGTCTCTTTGGTAACAACGAGACAGCACAATGTCTCCATTTTTTCACGGTTCTATCGGAGATACCTGATTGTCGTTTAGCCTGAGTCAGTGATAGGGGTTCTCGCCTTCACCCCCTAAGGAAGAATCGAAGTCTGGTTTTATATTCGAAATCAAACAACAGCAGTACGTGATTAGAGTGGACAGGAAGTCGATGTCACGGGGCAGCCACAAGGGCCAGCGCGGAAGCGGGCCACCCCGCTGCTGGGAAGAGCCTGGGAAGGGGCCCTCACGCCCACGTGGCTCTGTTCGTTGCTCCGTGGGTGACCTGGGTCAAGGGCACCCCAGATGCTCCCCGTGGAAGGTCCAGAACACCGTTAGCACCCGAGCAATTTTCGCTGCTGTGTAGGCCAAACCGGCACAGCGTCCTCATCGCTCCTGCCCAAGGCAACGTTACTGTCGCTTTCCCGATCGCGGCCCTTTCCCCTTCTAAGAACAGAAATCCCATCGCTGAGCTTTACTGTCCACGCTGGGAGCCGCCGTTTGCCGCAAAGGCCAGTGGTCACTGTGCTCGGTTCGGCCTCGGGGCCCCTGGGGTAGCTACCCGACCCCTTCAGCATCATGCAAAGTGGTCTCGGACAATACATAACCAGTGAATGTGGTTGGGTGCCAATAAAACTTTATTGACAAAACAGTGGTAGGCCGGATTTTAGCCCCCAGTTCCAACAGCTGGGCCAGATGGAAGACGCTTCTGGGCCCCAGAGCAACTTCCATGCGGAGTCATGAGGCCTGTGTATTCTAGATGTTAGAGGCATGCTTCCCGGGCGCCTGGGTGACTCAGCTGGTTAAGGGTCTGACTCTCGATTTCAGCTCAGTTCACCACCTTGCTGCCATGGGATGGAGCCCCGCGCTGGGCCCTGAGCACTGAATGTGGGACCTGCTTGGATCCTTGCTCCCCCTTCCCCCTTCTTCTCTCTCAAATAAGTAAACTTTTTTTTTTTTTAAATATGCTTTCTGCAAATGAGCAAACCCATGGTTCTGTAGCAGGTACTTTATGTCCTAGCCAGGCGGTGACACCGCAGTATTTCCCAAAGCCACCGGAGCAAAACAGAGATCATCTTTCCCCCGTAAATTACGTTCTCACTGTTAATAATTCACACGGTTCCATTTATCCCTATCTCCTGTACCCTTTCTGGGAATAAGATATGCCATCCAAACTTTTTAGGTGCATAGAAATAATGTAATACAATAAGTGATATTTGTAATCATATGTGGCTACGTAATTTAACGGAATCAACGAACATAAGTGTGACTGAAAGCAAGACCAAGTGTGTTTTTATTACTTTTTTTTTTTTTTTACTGTATAAGTAAATATTAGAAGACATAGGAAATGGGTGATCGCATTCAGCAAATAGCTAACGGGGTTGGAAGACCGGTGGGGCTCGGCACAGCAGCCATGAGCATAGAACTCAAACAGCTCCCTACAACTCGTATTTCCAGAAGTTTTGTTCTGACGGGAGACCTGCAGAGGAAACGGGTGCAGTTCACATTTTTAATATCAGAACACAGAATTCAAGGTGATTTAAAAAAGGGGCGGATCACTTGCCTTTTTAAAAAATACTTAAAACTTGAAGATATTTTCCCCGATAAATTTTGTTTCGCTTAATTTAACTCTGTGTATAGACATGGATTCAAAAAATTTATAGATTTTTAAACTGCTAGGTGTTTCGTTTTGAATACTCAGCTAACAGTAGCTGCAGTGTTTCTTTATTTTTCCAAATTTATTTATTTAAATTCGAATTAGTTAACATACAGTGTAGTATTGATTTCAGGAAGAGAACCCAGTGATTCAGTATGTACATATAACACCCAGTGCTCATCCCCACACCTGCCCGCCTTACTGCCCATCACCCATTTGGCCCGTCCCCCCCTGACCCGGTTCCCCTCCAGCCACCCTCTGTTCTCTGTATTTAAGAATCTCTTATGGTTTTTCTCCCTCTCTGTTTTTATCTTATTTTTTCTTTCGCTTCCTCTGTGTTCATGTGTTGTGTTTCTCAAATCCCACTTATGGGTAAAATCATACGGTTTTTGTCTTTCTCTGAAGGACTTATCTCTCTTAGCATCATACCCTCGAGTTTCATCCACGTTGTTGCCAATGGCAAGATTCCATTCGTTTTGTTTGCCGAGTAATATTCCGTTATATATATGTATATATATGTATGTATGTAACAGAGTAACGAAGGAGCTGTAGGCTTTATTGGCTTATGTAAATGAGAAGTCCAGGGGGACGGCGACGGCTCCTTCTTTCTCCTCTCCCCAAGGTGACCGCTCTGCCTCCACGCTGCCTGCCTTTGTGGTTGCAACACGGTGGCCACGGGCTCCATTTACGTCCGACAGGAGAGACCAGCTCCCCTGACATGTCTAGCTAACATTTTGACAGTCATTTAGGTTTGGGTTTTATGAATGCCTTTGAACTAGTTATAATGGTAAGAGGGATAGCTTATAACAGGTGACAGCTTTGGAATGGGCGGTGGAGAAGGCCTCCCCGGCCCATGGGGCTCGCCACCAGAACTCTAGGAAGGGGGGAGAGGGGTAGCGGGACCCCGCGGGTGCTCGCCACACTGGCGGGATGTGCCAGGTGTTTCGCAGCTCCTGAAAAAGGCTTGAAGTGAAGGAATTCTGTCATCTGGTTACCTAAAGAAACTTCTAGAACTCTTTTGTGCTAAAACAGAGGTGCGATTAAACAAGATTTTTTGGACTGCCTAATTCCGCTCTATGCCCAGAAAATACCTCTCTCGTATTCACCTTGATACGAGTTTTTACTGAAAGTCCTTTGCGGTACCTTATCGACCGCGCAGGTGCGTGTCAGCTATAAAACAGTCGGTCCGTTAGCGGGAAGTACAGAGGGCCAGATGGATTTCAGAACGGCCGCAATTGTTTTTAAATGCTTTACCTTTGCCATTTCTTTTTTTTTTAAGTTTATTTATTTATTTATCTTTGAGAAAAGAGAGAGAGAGAGACAGCACAAGTGGGGAAGGGGTAAAGGGAGAGGGAGAGAGAGAATCCCAAGCAGGCTCCATGCTGTTATCACAGAGCCTGACCCGGGGCTCAAACTCACAAACTGTGAGTCAGATGCTTAACTGGCTGAGCCACCAGGTGCCCGTTTGCCCTTTCTAACAGAAGATCGGTAGGAACTGCAGAGTGATAGTTACATTTATGAAATTCAATGACACCCCAAAAGGCCTTTGAAAATTGATGTACAACCCCCCAAGAAAGAAGAAACATCCAAACACCCGAAGCCTTATATCCGCCTGTGTTTGACAGCACTTCAATGCTTTCAAGCAGAAGGTGTTGATGGTGCTGTGTTTTAGAATTTATGTTGTGCTTTGCACTTTGTAATGGCTTACAACTTTGGGTGTATCATTACGGGACCCTGTATAGTAAGTCGGTGTGAGGAAACTGAGGCCCAGAGCGTTTGAGTGACCTGCCTGACATCTCATGGGCACCAACTAGAGGTGCTCGTAACACTGAAGTTTCTACCTTAATGTTGGTCTCAATTCACAGAGGACACACACACACACACACACACACACGCAGAGTTTGGTGTTTCATTCATTTCTTGTTAAGTTAGCACAGAGCATCGTCACTGGTATCTTCTAGAGAAACCAGTAGGAAATAATTCAGCCGGCTCAGACACTAAATGATTCCTGCTGCCACGCAGCGAAGTGTCTGAGGCGCGGTGCCGGCGTCGAGTCGGTCGGGGCTTAGAAGCATCTCGTGCTCACGTCTCTCCGTCCGTGGGCTCACGGGTCCCTGCTGCACCGAGCGCGGACCTCCTTATGGCCGAGGAGCCACAGAACATCAGGTTCCGTGTGTTTACGGAGTCGCCAGAGATAAAAGAGATGACTCCTTCTCCTACGCTTTTTTCATCAAAATGGAAAATATTTCTCAGAGCACTTTCCACAAATCTCTTTTATTGAGGAATTAACCAGAATTGAGTCATGAATCTACACTTCAGTCTACTGAATCTGCTGAAAGATGCGTGGCCTTTATGACTGATGGAACAAACTTGACTTAACTTTGGGGCCAGGGCTGGGGCGGATCCGGGGCCGGGGCTGGGGCCGGGGCTGGGCTGGGGCTGGGGCTGCCATGTCTGGGAATCTGGGCAACATCAGAGAACAATTTCAGAACCAAACCAGACTGGAGCCCATTGTCTCTTCCATTATGGTGTGACCAAACACTTTCTGAGTTTCATTCTCCATTAAATGTCTCCCGATACGAGACTGCAGCCACGATTTCATACATTAACCAGGACGTCGTTATGAGGTGTAAAAGGCAGAGTTGTAGTAACATAGCAGACCTGACACCAGACTCGGATTTGTTTATACTCAGCTGTATGGTTGGTGAGTGCTCTAAGTAGATGACCTACTATCTTGCGATTCTGGAAGTCGTGGTTCTGAATGGATTCATCACACCGAAACCACGGGGTCGCTAGGGCTACATTCTTCACAGACATTCCCGGGCAGGATGCGTTTTCTTGCCTCTCCTCGCTCCTAAAAGCTGCCTGCACTTCCCGCCTCACGGCCCCCTCCCAACTTCAAAGCAAGGAGCGACCAGTTCCGTCCTTGTAACGTCTGTGGCCCTAACCCTGGCCCTCTGCTTTCTTCCCCCTGCCACATCTAAAGACTTGTGATTACATGAGGTCGGAGGAAAATCCAGAATAATCTCCCTATCTTTAGGTTAGCTGATTAGAGGACCTAATCCCATCGGCAACCTCAATTCTGGTCTGCCATGTATCATAATATAGCCGTAGGGGCATCTTCGGGAGACCCTTCTTCTGCCTGCCACATATACACATATATTGTAAAACCTGAAACAAACACTAAGCTAACAGAACAAAGAGTTACAGCTAATAAATCGAGAACAATAAAATAAAATGATAGAACATGCTCATTTAACCATAGGAATCCAGACAAAGAAGTAAAGAACAAAGCCCAACGGGGTACATAGAGAGCAAACAGTACGGTAAGAGAAACCGTGACAAGACCAATAACCCGGTGAAACGGGATTGGCCTAAATAACATAATGAAAAGACAGAGATTCTGAGATTGGATAGAAAGCCCCCCCCACACACACACATTAAATTTAAAGACACAAAGCAGATTGGAAATAAAAAGATGGAAAATCATGCACCTCATTAACACTGATGAGAAGAAAATTGGTGTGAATATGTAAATACGCACTAGATTTCAGAGAGAAGGATCTTACCAGGGAAGATTTCATTTCCTAATGACAAAGGCTCAGCTGAACCAGAGGACAAAACAATTCTAAACATTTATAGACCTAACAACATAGCTTTCAAACACATAAAGCAAAATCTCACCTTACTGCAAGGGGAAATAGACTCATCACAATGACTATTACAGATTTCCTTACCCCACCTCAGTAGTTTCTAGAAGAACTGGACAGAAAATCAAGAGGGATATTGGCCAACCTGACCTCATTATTATTAACAGAATATTCCACCAACAACAGAGAACACACGTTCTGCTCAGGCGCACACAGAGAACTGGTCGGGAAAGACTCTGTGCGAGGCTGTAAAAATAGTCCGAATACCTTTAAAAGGATTCAAGTCATACAAGGTACTGCTCTGGCAACAATGGAAATAAGTTAGAAACTGACAGCAGAAAGAAGTCTGGAGAATTCCCAACTCTCCGAAAGTGAATGACACATTTCTCAGAAAGCCCAAGCCGGAAACCGGATGCACTAGATGGTGCGGGACCAGGATTCGGGCTGAGATGTGCAGCCTCATAGCCACACACTGGAAACGAAGCACGGTCTGCACTCCCCGGCCTCAGCTTCTGCCTCCACACAGTCGAGGAAGAAGAGCCAATTAAACTCAGAGCAAGCAGAAGACAAGAAATAATAAAGATTAGAGCTGACATCAATAGAATAGAAAACAGAAATACAATAGAGAAAATCAGTGAAACCAAAAACTGGTTTTTTGAGGAGATCGATAAAATTGATAAACCTCTAGACAGAATGATCAAGAAAAAAACAGAACAGACAATTTACCAATATCAGGCACAAGAGAGTTGACATCACCAGTTTTTACAGATATTAAAAGATTCGCATGAAAAAAAAAAAAAACCATGACTAACTTGATGCCAACAAATTGTAAAATCTAGAAGACAACCAAGGTCGGTAATTTCATGAGAGCCACACGTCACTAAAACTCACCTAACAGAAACAGGACACCTTAATAGCCCCGTGCTCATGAAAGTCATTGAATTTGTCGCAAAAAAAAAAAAAAAAAAAAAAAGAAGGAAAAAAAAAAAAAAAGGCTTTCCCACCAAGAAATCTGCAGGCTCAGATGACTTCACTGGTGAATTTTGAGAAAATGTTTAAGGACAAACGAAAACTATTCCCATACAAGCTCTCCCATTATACTGGAGAAGAAAGAATGCTTCTCAACTAACTCTTCAAAGCCAATTTTATTCTGATTTCAAAACCAGGAAAATATATTAGAAATAATCCGCAAACCGGTCTCCGTTCTGAACGTTCATACAAACATTTGAAACAAAGATTTAGCAGATCCAACCCAAAAACGACACGTCAGGATATAGTGAGGTTGATCTCCAAATGTAAAGTTGGCTTCACATTTGAAAATCAGTTAAAAATTAAAAGAAGAGATTTATGCTATTCTCCATGTAGAGAAAAACCACCTGACAAAATCCAACATCCATCCATCCTTGATAAACACTCTCAGCCAACTAGGAATAGAAGTAAACTTCTGTAACTTGATAACGGGCATTAATGAAACATTTCAGGTAACAGAATTCTAAATAATGAAAAACTGAACACGTTCCCAGTAGGATCAGGAATATTGTTTATACTCAACATTCTACTCGGAGTTCTCTCCAGTGCAATAACTCAAGAAAAATAAATTAAAGGCATCGAGATTAAGAAGGAGACAATAAAACCGTGTTTATCTGCAGTCAGTATAATCTCATGCAAAATCTAGTGACAACTCCAAATACGGCGAGCACGTGAAGCAACAGGAATGATCGCTGCTATCGGGAATGCAAACTGGTGCAGCCACTTTGAAAGACACTTGGGCAATTTCTTGTAAAACGGAATGAACGCTTACCGTATGATCCAGCAGTTATGTTCCTTGGCATCTATCCAAATGATTTGAAAATGTATTTCCATACAAAAATTTGCACACGGATGCTTAGAGAAGTGTTATTCATAATTTCCAAACTTTGGAAGCAGCCACGCCGTTCTTCGGCGGGCTGATGGATAAATAAACTGCACTGCATCCGAACAACTGAATAGTATTCGGCACTAAAAAGAAATGAGCTATCGAGCCACGAAAAGACCCAGAGGAAACCGAAATCCGCCCACTAGGTGGAAGAAGCCAGCCTGAAAAGGCTTTAGACTCCGCGATTTCAACTATAGGACGTTCTGGAAAATGCAGAACCAGGGAGAAAATGCAAAGATCAGCAGGTGTCAGGGGCTGGGGGGGCAGAGATGACAGGCACGGCACAGGGACTTCTCGGGCGGCGAGGCTACTCCGTACGGTACTCTCACGATGAACGCGTGCCGCCGAGGGCGAGCCCCGACGGAACCTGAGGCGCCGGGCGGGGACGGGGTCCCGGTGAAAGTTCACTGATACGGCACGTGGAGCGGTGGCGGCACCGTTGCTAGTTGTGCGCGTGGGGGGCTCAGGGGCATACGGAAAGCTCATCTTCCTCTCAACCTGGCTGCGAACCGCAGACTTCTCTAAAAAATAAACTGCAGTTCGAAACGTCGATATCCAAGACACTCGTCGTGGGCTGGCGTCGCCGAGCACCTCAGTCAAACTGTGTAATATTTGACCTTCGAATTCAGATACTTATTTTGCCAGAATAAAAAGCTATTGACTGCAAGGTTATAGTGCAATTCAGACTGAATTAGCCTGACCATCACGGCCACAGAAAACAAGGCCGTGTCTGTTACACATCCCTCGGTTTTGTTTTTCCTTTGTCTTGGCGCAACTTACGAAGGAATGCTCGTTCCATTCACGCGTGATCATGGGCACCGAGGTCTATGTGTTAATTGAAGCGTGTGATGCACTGTGATCTGTAGCTGGGATGTCATTGTCTCGTAACACAGCCTGGTGAAGCCTGGCGTCTACAGTGCAGGAAACCGCTTCGCCCCTCCCCACGCAACCTCTGCGGCCAGCTCACCGACCCGACTGCCGCTCGAGGCCGCGCAAGTATATTGCTGCATAAGTAATGACCCAGCGACTGCGGTCTAAGAAAGATTGATAATTTACAAAGAAAGTCAATCAATAAATAAACTGTCCCTAACCAGCTCGAGAGCTGGCAGAATGACATTCCATTATCCTGTCAGGCATATTGCAATCAAAAGCGTGACGTCTCCAAGGCCAGGGCACCCGCCCGCCTCGCCCCTCTCCACGCGCCATCCCCAGCAGCCTCACCGCTGCCTCTTCGCCCACGGCCGGAGGCTTATGGGGCACCCACTCCAGATACACATCCGTGTCACTTCAATCCACAACGCAGCCCGGCTCGGCTCCGCCGGGTGGGGCGACGGCCCGTGGTGACAGTGCGTGGTGACAGTGCCATGTCACCGAGCGCCTGACAGCTGGTCCTCCACAGACGGCACTGCCAGAGAATCAGAGACTTCCACGTGCACAAGTGAAATTAACTTCTGTGATCTGACATTTCCCACAATCGATACTCACGGGGTCCTTGTCTCCAGGATCAAAATTCATAAATCAAAAGCAGAAAGCATGAAATAAGGTATTTGATAAATCCATTAACTGGAGTGGCAGTGTACTTCTGTCACTCCGTCTGAAGTACGCTCGTGTGAGCGGAGCCCTCCAGATTGGCTCCGGGGCGATGCAGGACTTTCTCGAGGACACCGCACTCACCAAGAGGGCATTTTTGTTTCCGAATAGCAATCGAATCTGTGCTGTTTCTCTGGGTTCACGACCGGGTGCCGAGAGCTCGGTTTCGGGAGATGGAAATCCAGCTGCCAGTTCTCAGTGGTGACTGACTTTGTCTTCACCGGCAGGGACACATGGAGAAACAGCGTCCGCCATGTGTATATGTGTGTACCTGTATACCCTGTGTGTGTGCACTGTGTGTATTGTGTGTGTGTATTCTGTCTATACTGTGTGTATATTCTGTCTATACTGTGTGTACACTGTCTGTACTGTGTGTGTGTATTCTGTCTACATTCTGTGTGTGTACACTGTATACAGTGTGTGTGCACTGCAGACACTCCGTGTGTGCGTGCTGTATATACACTATGCGTGCATACTACCCATGTGTGCACATACGTGCACTCCGTGTGTGCATGTGTGCGTGTGCACGGGGATCCCACGACCAGCCCTGGCCCTCCCACCGGCCTGATGTGCATTGTGGGATTGAGGCCCTCTGTGTGCAGAAAGCCTGGCTGCGTTTCATCTCCCGGTAGGAACACGGGCAGATTGAGCCACCCTCCTTGACCGCGTGTCACACGCCCGCCGCTGCCGGAACTGGTTTACAACTTGGCGCAGCACACTTTGTGACAGCATGGCACACCTTCCCCCTTCCGTACGCAGAACAATGGGATCAAGCCCTCCCACAAGGAAGGAAGTGCACGTGGAGCGATGACCCTGAGCTCTGCCCTCGCCGACCGAGGGCTCCTTCCTGACTCACTTGAAAAATACCTACCTCAGAAAAAATAGCCGCAGTGGTGCTGGAAAGAGCTTTCATCTGAGAATTAAACATCACCAGACCTTTTTCAGGGCTTAGAATGTTCTGGGCGCCGGGCGAGACTGCACAGATGCATTCGAGCCACTCCGTCCTCAGGGGGCTCTTAGAGACACGGCCTATTAACCGAGGTGACCAGGTGCGCGGCCCTGAGATGCAGCCCAGCTGGCCTCACGTCGAGTTTCAAGATGTACGAAGCGAGACGTCCCCCCCCATCCCTGGAGGAAAACGAATCCCACGGAGCGTGGGCGATGTTTCAGGGAATACCACGCTGCATAGTCTGTGTCACAAACATCTTCTTAATCCAATAGTTACGTAGTCCCCGATACGGAGCGCAGCTTCTGCCTTGACCACAGAGGGCCGACTGCAGGCCGCGCGCCTGTCCTCAGCTGGGGAGGGAGCCAGCCTCAGGTCTACACCGCTGAGGTTCTCAGGCATGTATGCGGTGTTGATCGCTGCCCCCGAGGTGAGTAGGAGAGGAAAGCAGGTGGCAGGAAGACGTTGCAGAGGTGGCACTGTGCCCTGACGGTCCCCACCCCTTGCGAGGGGCTGGTGTCCCCATCATGGTGTCAAGTATGGCGACGGCCCCTCCCAAACACATTCTATCCCCAAATAAAGTGTTTTTTTTCTTTTTTTCTTTTCTTTTCTTTTCTTTTCTTTTTTTTTTTTTTTTTACACAATCCTCCTTTTTAAACTCCATTAGAAATTGACTTTATAGGGGCGCCTGGGTGGCACAGTCGGTTGAGCGGCCGACTTCGGCTCAGGTCATGATCTCACGGTCTGTGGGTTCGAGCCCCGTGTCGGGCTCTGTGCTGACAGCTCAGAGCCTGGAACCAGGTTCGGATTCTGTGTCTCCCTCTCTCTCTCTGCCCTTCCCTTGCTTACGCTCTGTCTCTATGTCTCTCAAAAAAATAATAATAATAAAATAAAAACGTTAAAAAAATTTAAAAAAAAAAGAAATCGGCTTTATACCCTCAAGCAGGAGGTATGTTCCAAGAGCCACGAAACGGTTTCTTCTTGTAGTTTGGTGAAAACTTTTTTTTTTCTTTATTCCAATATCTCACTTCGCACGGGCTCAGTGGATCAAACCTTCTGAGCTCACAACTTGTCATCCGAGGACGCTCAGGAGAGCGGGGAAAATGTGGCTGATGCCGAAGGCCTTCTAAATAAAGCATTGAAATTTGCAGCAAAGAGAATTCCCAAAGAAACTGGGAATTTCCCAAGCGTCGAGTGGGTGAACCCAGCGCAGGGTGAAGGGAAGGGGCGGGAGAACGGGGTGAAGGAAGCGCGGGGCGGGCGTCGTGGCAGGGTGTGAGGTGGGGCATGACCGTGCCTCCCCGGTTCCGTCCCGCTGGGGGTTCTCTGTTTTGGAGGAGGGAGTTGTTCCCTGCGGCGGGAGGTGCAGAGCCCGCAGGAGGCGAGGCGCCGTGGGGGGGAGCAGGAGCGTCGCCGTCTCGCTCCGCGCCCCCAGTGAACCCCGTCCCACCGTGGGTCTGTCACCTCTCTATTTCCTTTTTGTGAGCTCGTAGTTTTTCTCTGAAAATGAGTTTAAGTGTCACCACCCCAACACATCTTCCTGCCCAGCTAAGTGACAAGCCTGTTTGCCTTATTTACCGCCGTGATGAATGTTCTGTGGGTCTAAACCACTCCTACGTGCCGTCTACGCCGTCACCTGCCGTGGGACAAGCATTAGCGTTTCGTCCATCTTGAGAGTTCTCATTTCTTCAGTTCTGTCGGGTTAGTACGGTTGTCTGTTTTGTTTGTTTTTTAAAATATATTTTTTAATTTGTATTTATTTTTGAGAGAGGGAGAGAGAGAGAGAGCACAAGCAAGGGAGGGGCAGAGAGAGGGAGACACAGAATCTGAAGCAGGCTCCAGGCTCTGAGCTGTCAGCACAAAGCCCGACGCGGGGCTCAAGCCCAGGAGCTGTGAGATCATGACCTGAGCCAAAGTCGAAAGCCCAATGGATTGAGCCTTCCAGGAGTCCCTGTTTGTTTTTAAATAAAATATTGGCTATCCATGTATAAAGATGGATGAAGGAAAGGGGTGGTTTTTTCACAAAGATTTCTGCAGGAGAGAGGTGACTGCCTACTGGAGATGCTGGGCTGGGCGTGGGAGTCCTGGGGACGACCTGGCCACACTAGGCATCGGGTACAGACATCGAGGACCCCAGGACACACAACAGAGTGGGACAGAGTCAGCCGGGGACAGTGCCTCACCCCCGGCAGGAGCCTCCATCCACCCGTCTACCCGTCAGCACGGGTGGGGCTCTGCTGTGTGGACAGACTATTCCTCCGATCTGTGTTTGACAAGCACAGAGACTGACTTTGTCTTGCTCAGACCACTCTGCTCGCTGCAGTCCCCCCTGCGTCGGGCTCTGTGCTGGACGTGGAGCCTGCTTGGGATTCTCTCTCTCTCCATCTGCCCCTCCTCCCCTCAAAAAAGAAGAGAAAGAAAAACAAAACAAAACAAAGTAAAATAATCCAAAACAAAGCAGGATGAGAGCCACCGTGGATGTCTTAGGACTGGGATTTCCTGGTCACTCGGCAGGAGTGCCTAAAGGGTGACTGTCAGGGGCAATATCTTTGTCCTCCGGTGCTCAGAGTCCAGACGAGGACAGCGAGGACATGAAAACAGTGACCTCCTACGCCTCACCAAAAACAGGACGCCGTGGGGCTGCCTTCCACCGCGCCCGTGACCGCCAGGCTCCCATCTCCTCCGTGAATGGGTGGCTCGCACGCTCCTCATGCAGTCGCAGGTCTTGGCCGGAGCACCGAGCAGTGAGGCGTGGAGCCGGCTCCCAGCGACTTGGCCCCCAGGCGGAGGTGGCCGTGGAAGCCGCCTGCACACGCTGGCAGGTGTCAGCTCCACACCTGCCGTCCAGCGTTTCCTCCTGGAAACAAACCTTTTAAAAACCATTGCTCAACGAAGACCTTTCAATATATATGGTCTCTACAGCACATCAAAACGATCGAAACAGCGTATTAGAAAAGTTTGTCTTAGGGCGCCTGGGGCTCAGTCGGTTCAGCGTCCAACTCGGCTCAGGTCATGATCTCGCGGTCTGTGCGTTCGAGCCCCAGCTCGGGCTCTGTGCTGACAGCTCAGAGCCTGGAGCCTGCTTCGGATTCTGGGTCTCCCTCTCTCTCTGCCCCTCCCCTGCTCATGCTCGCTCTCTCTCTCAAAAATGAATTAATATTAAAAGATTTAAGAAAAGCTTTTCTTTCTTTTTTTTTCAAACTGAAAAATACACAAGGCCCTTGATTTCCTCTCGTTGCCTCGATTTAAAAAGTTTAGGAATAATCCACAACTTAACTAACCCGCGAGGCAGCGGGCTGAGGAAAGGGGTGATGCCGCACAGATCACACCTGGTAGCGGTCCAACAGATCGCACGTCACGTCTGCGTCGGGCCCGTCTGTTTTGCTAGAAAACGACAATATTTCTCGTATGGAAGTCCGTCCCTACAAACAATAAAACGACAAAATTTGTTCTTTGAGTCACACCCGAAGACGTGTCCCCGTAATTACGGCAGCCGACAGCCCCCCTTTCGGGCACCCGTCAGTTAAGTAGATTCAATATCACGCAGCCAGCACGGGGCTGTGCGTGACTCTGTTTTATTCGTCTGATAAGAAAGGAAAGGAGGCTTTCTTCCCCGGACCCAGACTGCACTCCCGTGACCGGGTTCCTCGCGGACAGTGGACTCGTGGACGGCGGATCCGCTCGGCCAGGTTCTGAGACCATAGCAACCTTCACGCGCCCCTGCGGGGCGTTCCCTCTGTCTGCAGTCTGAACACACGCTTGATACTTTCTGCTTCTAATTACAAGAGCAGCCAATAACTGGAGGTCTTCTCTATGGATCCTCTGTCGCCCCACGCGTCGATAGGGCGGCTGTCGTGAGGGCCCAGATGCTCCGTGGCAGGTGCCCTTGAGAAAGATTTTGCTGTTATTTAAATTCAATAAAGTTTTCCTACTCTCTGCCTTTCTTCCATCTGCTTGCGTCCCTCCACCCCGCCACAAAAATAGCTCTTCCTTTCTGGGAAAGCAGGGGTTCGAGAAGAAAATATAAACTAGGAAAGGGATTTTCCTGTGTAAGTATTGGAACACTTGCATTATATTGTTTTAAAAGCCCACAGAGAGCTCACCTTCTGGTGGCTAAGAGCACGCTGGAATTATATGCTGCTTGCCTGGGGTGGGGCTTACCTCTGAGCATGGCCTCTAAGACTTCCCCCCAAAAGACACAGCTTGGAGTTTGAACAGAGGAGAAGCGAGAGGCTGCTCACTGGCCGGGAGATTCCGTCCACCCGCAATCCTGCAGCCGATGCTGATCCCAGGCAGGGACACAGTGCAGAAGCGGACTGCATGCCAACCGCGTACTCCACGACCGAGGAGAGCTGGAGACGCCGGCTCAGAGGGAAGCTGGCTGTATCACCAGCGGACTAGGCAGAGTGTTTAATATTTAAAAGTGCGTGTGGCTCTCCGGAAGAAGAATACGGTAGTTAGAACTTCCCAGCCATTCTCAATTGTTGAACACTGTTCTCTAGTGCATCTCAATAAACACATTTGTAGGTACTGATTGTAAGTCTTCTGGCAGATTCTAGTGTCGGCGCTCTTGCCTTTTGTTCAGGACCGTACTCCTCCAGAACGGTTCAGTGCCCACCTTGGGCAACGGCGCCACAGGGACTGTGTTAGCTTCTCTTCTTTTTCACAATTGTTTGTTCCCCATCTCTGTGAGAAGATTATGTGCACCTAACTTATTCTTGTGTGACCCACAAGGCCTGTTTAGGGGGTCCTGCATGTCCCCCCCGCCGAGGTTGGGCTCGGCCGTGAGATTCACACTAGGCAAAGACACGTGATTGTGTATGTGTGAAATGGGACCCGTGGTCACAGACGTATGTGCATGTGTATGAAATGCACTGTGTCACACGTGTGTGAGACATGATGCATGCCGCATCGGGTCACCGAGTCTGAGAGCCGTTGATTCTGTTGAACATTGTCCTTCGGTCTCTCACCTCAGTAATGGCTAGCCTGAAAGAAGACAGACAGTGTGCGGTCCCGGTGATGGTGTGGAGACATGGGAACACCCACCCGTCACTGGGGGGAGCGTATAACGGTACGACTGTTTCGGAAAGTGGCCGGGCCGTTTCTTGGAAAGGAAATCGTAAGACCCAACGATGCCAGTCCCGCCCACGGGAAACGAACATGTGTCTCTAGGAAGACTTGTGCGTGGACGTTCGTGTCTGTCCCAGCCATGATATCCCCAAGAGGAAGCCCCCCGAACGTGCTGGGTAACCACACGATGGAAATCAACCCACCATAAAAAGGAGGGAGAATATCGCGAGCTACAATGTGATGAACCATGAACACGTTGTGCTGGTGAAAGAAGCCAGACGCAAAAGACCACATCTTGTATGACTCGCTTTCTAGGAAATGTCCGGAGGGACCCTGGATAGCGGCAGAAAGGAGATTGGTGGCTACTGATCTGCTGATCTAACAAGAACAGAGGGAGCTGCCAAGGAATTGAGGGTCGTGTGCACATCGTGTCCTAACGCACGATGGTGGATCTACCGAAAAATCTCTGGATTGTATCCTTGAAAGAGGTGACGTTTGTGTAGTCAAAATGGTTAGATTAACAGAAGAAAGGAAAGGTGTGTCCTCTGATCCTGGATGCCAAGATGAAAGACACAGGCAGCAAAGTCACAGAGCCTCCGGCAGCCCACAGCCAGTGTAGAGCCCGAGCAAGAAAGAGATGTGTGAGGGTGCGAGCCACTGAAATGGGGATTTTTGTTACGCAGCCTAGCCTAGTAAGTGCTCACCAGTGCAGAGCTGACGTCGTATGCAATTCCAGGTCTTCCGATACATGCCCAGCGTTCCTCCCCTGCTACCACTTTGCTTACTGCAATGGCAGCCTTCTCGGATGCGTTGTTGACAGAAGTCTCAACTGTCACTGGCTGGGCTGGTAGCAGAAACCATGGCGGACGGAGGGGTGATTTTGACCCTGGTATGAATTCCATCCCTTGTTCTGGCTCCTGAGTAAGTAACTTGGTGCATGAGGGCTGATGACGGATGTCTCTGGGAAGCAGCCATCGCTGTAGCCATCGGCAGCACCTGACAGGGGAAGACGCTGGGCCAAGCTTCTAGAAGAGGGACCAGCATGGACAGAGAACGTGGGAGGAAGGATGTAACCAGAAACTGCCCTGAGCGCTGCCAATGCTTTGCAGGTTCATTTCATCCCGTACCCGAAGAACCACTTAGCAGAGAGGGAAACTGAGGCTCGGCCAACACTCCTGAGTGATGAGAGGGGGCCATCTCCATTGCACTTTGCCTCTGCCTTTCGGGGTCAATGAGAACAGAGGTCCCTTCCCACCACCCCGGATATTTTCACGCGGGTCAGGAGGAGAGAGGCTGCAGTCTCCCGAGCTCGACCCACGAGGAGGACGGCAGCCCCCACGTGCCGTGAGGCTTCCCTGGGGCTCCTCCTGCCGCAGGGAGGAGGCATGAAGTAGGAGAAGCAGCTTCCCATCCGGAGCCCCTGCAGCTGGGGTGACGGCTGCTCAGGCCCAGCCCTCCCTCCCTCCCTCCCTCCCTCCGACGGGCCCTGTCCCACCCGGTCCCCCAGCCTCGCCAGGCTTGCCGCTGACCGTGTCCCAACCACCCGTGCTCCTTCTAGGCTTAGGGTCAGGGTGAGTGCTGTTCTGTGCACACGTGACTGTCTACGTCTCCACAGCCGAAGGAAATGGGACCCCTTTCTCTTCTGCTCTTCAGGGATCGGCTCCATGCTTGAAAGATACAACCCGTTGCCTAAATGAGCAATGAGGAGACGGGAAATGGCTAGTGTGCGATACAGAAGAGCAGTCCTGGGTGTCTGCACCTCGAAAACTCCCGACACCGCAGGTCTGAGCTGGGAAAGCCACCGAGGGGGTCCCGCCATGACCAAAGTGGTGGCGCCAACCTCCGTGCACTTAGGGACCCAGAACGTGTCATCTAGCAGGTCGGTCTCAGTCCCACAAATACCAATACCTCACCTGCTATACAAATCACCGAGACTGAAAATAATAAAAAATCAGTAGACATTCAGGAAAACAATGCGGCGACTGCTAAGCAATTTTGGAGGTAATGTCCCAAAGTGTGTTATGCAGGCGACATACAAAGAATATTGGAAATAAGGTTTAAATGCTGATGGGAGGGGCGCCTGGGTGGCTCAGTCAGTTAAGCTTCCGACTTCGGCTCAGGTCATGATCTCACAGCCCGTGGGTTCAAGCCTTGCGTCGGGCTCTGTGCTGACAGCTCAGGGCCTGGAGACTGCTTCAGATTCTGTGTTTCCCTCTCTCTGCAACCCCCCTCTGTCTCTTTCAAAAATAAATAAATGTGGGGCACCTGGGTGGCTCAGTCGGTTAAGCGGCCGACTTCAGCTCAGGTCATGATCTCGCGGTCTGTGAGTTCGAGCCCCGAGTCGAGCTCTGTGCTGATGGCTCAGAGCCCGGAGCCTGCTTCGGATTCTGTGTCTCCATCTCTCTCTGCCCTTCCCTGCTCAGGCTCTCTGTCTCTCTCTCTCAAAAATAAATAAACATTTCTTAAAAAGCAGAACAAAAGGGGGGTACAGTTGAACCCTGCCCCGTGTTTGTAGACGCTGGACTGTGAGTAATCGTGCGCCAGGACGCAGCTGTGCTCCTCCCTGTGGGGAACGGATGCTCGTGTGAGACAGGACGCTCAGGAAACTGCCGCCGACACACGGAACCCTCGCGGGCTCGAGCAGAGACTGAAGCCCGCGGTGAGACTCCAGGCTGATAGCCTCGGCCTCGGTCACTGGGCTGTTTTACATAAATGTGTGTCCCAGAGGCCAGGACACTGTTCCTTTTCTGCTTCTGTCCACGCGTGGGGGTTGAGAGCTCCTAGGTCTTTGCCCTTCCAAACTGGGCGTGAGCTCGGTGGACGGAAAGAGCGCATTTGCAGCGAGCAGCTGCAGGGGCTGAGCTCCTGCCGGCCCGAGACGGGGGCACCGAGCCGCTGCTTCCTCGGGACCGACGGTCAGCTCTGCGCCCGGTCCCCACGGTCCAGAGCCACCTCCCCTGCCCTGAGGCGGCAGACTCCCTACCTGGAGCTGAAGCTTCGGCTCATTTTCCATCTGACTTGGAAACTGGTCTGCGTGCTTCACGGGTCGGCGCAAGCGCCCGTGCCTCCCCCCACGGCCTCGGAGAGACGGCGTGGGGCTGATCGGATCACACGGGAACATTTGTTTCTATGCAATCAGGAAACCTGTGTAAACATCCTCAGCGTGGAGCGGGTCCAAGCCTCGTTTGAGAACTTGGCTCGCTCGTTCTCGTCCCGCTCTCGGACGGAATGAGTGCCGCGTGCCAGCTCCTTTTGGGGTGTGCACCCCCGCGGGCCCTGCGCAGAGTTACTGGACAGCAGCGGAGCTCTGTTACCGTTTATTCCCCACGGGGGCGGGATGCATAATGAAAACCTTAGTAGTTTTGCAGATGTGCAGATGCGAGCATGGACCAGAGATCCCTGTCGGCTGTCCGTCCACCAGGTCGCCTTCAAGGCCGTATTAACCCTTAATTCCATCACGTGCCCGGGGGAGTCTGGGGAATCTAAACCAGAGAACAGCGTTGAGCGAAAACTGGGCGGTTCGGGGCAAAGCTTGTCTTCGCGAGCAGCCCAAGGACGGATGGCCCGACGCCGGGGCCACGCTCCGCACATCTACAGAGGGCCCGCGGTTGGTGGCCATCCTGGGGACAAGCTGAGTCCCGAACGGCGAGGGTTACATGTCCGCGTGTGCTCCCTCAGAACCCCTCCCGCAACTGCGTTTCTTTACGAGTTCACTCGGTGGGGAATAGAAACGAGAGACTTTCGGAATTCGATCACGGCGCAGGCAGGCCCGAACTCTATCTGGACGTTGGAGGCGCGTGTGTGGTCCTCCCCGTCGGAGGCTGCGGCAGCTCCGTTTCTGCAAGCGCGTACAGTGCGAGGCGGGAGAGATCTCTCCCCTCTTGGCCGTCTGTGACTTAGATCTTTCCCTTTCCTCTTCTTTTTCCTGGGATATTTTTTAACAAACGGATCTTGGGAGCCTGCCTTTGGCTCTGTGACACAATGCGGAGCCGTGCCTTCGAGGACCGAGGAAACGCTTCTCAATCTTGGCATGCAAATTAATTGCTAAATCACAATGCAATTTCTATGGAATTGCATTTGAATGCAAGATTAATAATGAATGAATTAATCAAGATTAATTTTATTATAATGGATACCAAAGGATCTAATGATTGGCTGCTTGTTTTGAGAGCCTTATAAATATTCACATTTCCGTGCATTCCTTGACCACGGACGTGTATTTGAGGGGGTCTTTCTTCGATAACTCTGTGCGTCGTGTGGGAGAGGCTCCGGTCAGAGCTTCTCATCTAGGAATTAATTTCCTGGCTAGACTCCCCATCCCTGGAGGGGGTCCCCAGCTAATGAATTGTTGAGAAAATATATGAATTTTATATTTGGAAAATAAAGGCCCAAATGTGAGGAAGGTCTCTTTTCAGTGATGTTTCTCTCATTCAATTAGCTTGACATATTTAAGAAAATTAATTCCAAACGAAATGAGGTGGTGTTTCGGAAAAATGGCAGGGTATTATTTCAATTTGAGTTAGTGAGCTTATGGTTATATTTTAAATCATCGTTCAAATTTAATTCAGGTAGGTATCAAAATTCAACCTAGCACTGAAATAACAACATAAGGGCACGGCGTTCTCCATAACTCCGACGGTCTATAGTCCCCTGAACAAAACATGAGAATATTTATAAATTAAAGGTGGCATTGGGCTGGCAATCGTTTTGGGCAGTGATGATTGTGTTTTGAACTAACAGGAACATAATTTGCTGGTGGAGTGACGTCGTCCCTGGGTCACGTGCCTACACCCCAGGGCCGACCAAGCACGATCCCCCTGCCTCCCTCGCTGCCCGCTCAGCCCCCCTCTGCGCCACGCGCGGCCTGGACCACCTGCAGAGCACCGTTTGGGGCTCCCGGCTGCGCCCCTGGGACCGGAGCAACAAGACCTTGCTTCTTTCCCGCCTAAGCCGTGATGCTCCCGCACGGCCCCTAATCCCCGCACCTGTGCCTTCTCGTGCCTTCCTTCCCTCCCCCATCCCCCTTCCTCAGCTCCACTCATGGTGTCACGGCCTATTTCC
Source organism: Paguma larvata (assembly GCA_030068075.1). Lineage (NCBI taxonomy): Eukaryota > Metazoa > Chordata > Mammalia > Carnivora > Viverridae > Paguma > Paguma larvata. The sequence continues at coordinate 1,310,993 of CM057835.1, forward strand.
TGCTCCTTAGATGGCGTTTCCAGATACATCTCTTCTTGGTCCTCATTCTTCACACTTTCCCAGGATGCATCTGGGAGCATCAGCTAACTCACCATCTGCGTGCCGCTTACCCACACGTCTCTTCTTCAGCCTGGTCCCTCTGAGGTCCTTACACCTGCTGTCTGCTGACGCCTCACGGGCGTCCCTAACCTGCACCTGTCCAATGCCGTTGCCTCCTCCATACCTTCCCCCACGCTGCCTCTCTTCCAGTCGGGCCTTCCGTCTGTGATTTCCAAATGGCATCATCCCTCCTGTGGGGCGGAGGTCCTGAGCATCGTGGGAACCCAGCCCTTCCAGAGGACCCACGGTCACAAACCCCAAGAACTCTATTCTAAGAACCATGTTATGGGACGTCTCTGAACCCTCATCGACAGCAGCTCCTTCGTTGACCTAGATCTTCCCTTGACAGACTCCGTGCCTTTGAGAGCTCAACTCCGCCTCCGAGATGCCATGATGTTCACGGCGCTTTCCCTCGTTACGGCGTTTTTGCCAAAATTTAACTTGGATTATTTGAACCACAGTGTTCGAAGTTGTTGGGGATTTGATGCTTTTGTAAAACATTTATTCCTTCTATACTTTACAGAATGCTATGATAGAATTTTTTTGCATTATACAACTATTTTGGAAAACGCCAAGACCTCAATAGATGTTAATACATTGCCTGCGAAATAATCATTAATAACCATCTTTGACTGCCAAAAATTTTGCTAGGGAAGTCATGTAATTATCTCTAATCCTTCCAGAAAGTCTGCTCCTTAATCCCAGTCTGGTAGACGCGCACAGCAGAGCTAAGGCAAGCTTGATGCCTCGCCCAAGGTCACACCAACAAATAGCCCGGGTTCTGATCCGTCATTTTAAAAATTCTTTGCTTTCCCCACTCTACCTCTGCCCACCATAGAGTTTTGACAAATTAAAAAAAAAAAAAGTTAATTAACATCAACTTTCTCAGACCGGAACACTTATAATTACAAAATTTGCAAGCTCCCCAGATGAGCCCGTGCTCTAGCATATTAAAAAAACTTTTGAGAAACCAATGCCAGAGCTTAATAATGCTTCCCTAATCAGCCGGGCTACAGACAAGCTCTCAGGCTTTAGATTTAGGTAGCTCCTTGTTTCCTTTCACACTTTTCTGGCAAATATCAATAGTTTCATCGTACATTTGCCCCGTGGTCCAGAGAGAGGATCCGCGTACAGTGATCCAGCCCTCCTCTGAGGAAGGGCTCCCATTCCGTCCCTAGCAGATTCCTAAGAGATGATTTTAACCAAGATTATTAAAGAGCTGAGTGAAGTCGTCTCTCTGATCAGCAGGTTATTATTTTCACTGAAAGGGACACGAAGGCGTGGGGTCGGGGCTCAGCACCAGCGAGAGCCAACACGAGAGAAGTCAGCGCCGGGACGGAGAAGGGCGAGGCAACCGGGTCAAATAACCGTCTTTGTCTTCCCTCCGGAAAACGTTTGTTACTTTAATTTTTAAGCCGGGTTATTTGATGAAAATTACCCATCTGATCTAGAGACGCCCCGCGTCACACCGTCTCTGGCCGCATGCCCCCCGCACCCACGTTTCCTGGAAATTCAGGGCAACGACTCTTGTGGCTCAGACCGTCTGGGCATGGCCCTTTCGCTTTATTTCTTCAGGCAGCAACTAGTTCTCACCGTGGTTCTTTAGAGGTGACATTAAAAGCAACTTAAATTCTAATTAGAAACACAGCAGAAGAACCTGACTGGGCCCACTTTGGTGGAATTCCTCCTAGTTAAGAGGAGCTTTAAAACTAAGTAATAGGATCTGTCAACCTCAGAAAATAACCTACTTTGTAATGTTCTTTATTACAATGTGAAAATAGTTCTCTGGCCACTCACCGGGAAGAGACGCTGAGCGCCTGCTTCGGAGGAGAGCCACGTGCGGCGACACTGGCAGCCGCCATGTTAAGCTAGTAAACCATTTTCCCCCGAATGTACGATATTTCTCAAAGATATGTAAAATATGAGGTGACTTGGTTTTCAGGTAGTCGATGGCTGAAACCAGCACACATAGACAATACGTCTTGCTTCTTCATGAGAGCAAAACGTTACACTGGGGTCAGAGGGGGCAAAACCAAGGTGTACAGTGTGTGGGGAAAACATGATAAGTTCATCTGTGTACTCTATTTTAGTTATATTAAAAAAATAGTTCCGTCAACTTCTGGATCGTTTTTGAGGGTAAGTGCCTCTAAACTTAAAGTAAGGAGTCCAACTGTGAATCTGAAAAAGTGACAATAAAGAAATACACTACAGAGTGTCCAAATATTCTAGAAGCACAGGGTAAATGGTGTGCTTTTCTCTAGATTAATAAATAGACCCATTGTTTTAAATTTAGAGGTGCTTTCTTGCTACTTGGTCTAGAGGACAGAGACAAACATTTGAGCTGTAGTTTGGAAAGCTCATTCACATGGTACTTAAAAATCAAGTTGGGGGCACCTGGGGGGCTCAGTCGGTTAAGCATTTGACTTCAGTTCAGGTCACAATCTTATGGTTCCTGGGTAGAGTCCCTGCGTTGGGCTCTGTGCCGACAGCTCAGAGCCTGGAGCCTGCTTTGGATCCTGTGTCTCCCTCTATCTCTGCTCTTCCCCTGCTCGTACTCTCTCTCTGTCTCTCAAAAATAAATAAACATTAAAAAATTAAAAAAAATCAAGTTGATCAAATGGCTCCAACATTTTGAGTGCCCTCGGTCGGCTCTTGCGCCTATGTTCTCCCCATCTTGGAGGGAAAATGCAATGAAAACAACCCTGTCCACCAAATACTCAGTAAACACGGTGCGGCCAACGGCTTACGAAACTCAATTCTTGGCGTCGCCCCTGCACGGACTTCGGGGGCCGGGTGTTGAGTTCTCTCCTCAACTAAAACGAGCTGCTCCCGGCTTAAACCGCAGCGCTAAACGCCCTGAGACCAGAGCTCCTAAGGAGGTTGGAACGTGGAGCAGGCGTGCAGAGCTGAGGGATATGCCCTGTCGCCAGAGGGGCCGTCTTCCTGGACCAGAACGGGCGTGAGGGGTCAGGGAGCCCACCCGGAGCTGTCCGTAGGGACTGGTGAGCACGCACATGGTCACGCTTAGCCGCATGTTCCATGGATGAGGAAGCAGAAGGAGAGCCCGGAGCCACGGCCCCTCCGGGTCGCCCCAGACTGTCTCCAGCAGACAAACTCTGGGTGATCATTTCTGTATTTCTGCAGAATTAACTAGCTGGGGCCGCAAACCACAGGTGATGAAAGGGCATTCAAATTACTTACTTTAATAATGCCTCTAAGAGCGCTTACATTATCGACATCGGCTTCTGTCATAACGCCGAGAAAACAGCCTCTCCAGGGTGGGAGCCGAGCGATACGTCACTGAATCACGCGCGAGCTGTTCGTATTCTCAGCCAGCGTTTTAGAAAACATGAAACTAATAACCCAATTGCTCAACTCTCGGCTTTCGACTGTCGTGCAGGCTTTTAAATAATACCAATGATTCCCCAGCCCGCCTCGCAATAAAGACGCAGGTGTGGTCCTAAAGCCTAAATAAGTCATGGAAAAAGGCTACATTCAGTGGATTTGGACGCAGCCTTGGGAGGTACCAAGTGCCAAGGGGTGCGGCGAGGGAGACAACGCGGGGCTGGCCCTGCCTCTCGCAGGGCCTGGGGCGAAGGCACAAATGGAGGCCCCGTTTACAAGTTGAACGTGGAAATAAAACACGGAGAAACAGGATGCGTCCTGTCGCCCCGTCTTGCGGAAGGGAGGCAAGGAGGCCAGGCATCACGGGAGAGGGTGGCGAGCGGTCGCGGTGAGCCCGCCTCCAGCACTGCCACGGCCTGAGTGCCTCCTCCGGGGACCCCTGCCCCTGGGCAGTCTGCTGTGGGTCCCGCGGTCCTGGGGTGCCTTGTGCGTTCACAACAAGTTCCCAGGGGGTTCCCTGAGGATCGGGCTTTGGAAACCACCGTCCAGCAGGGCGCCGGGCAGGGCGGCAAAGGCCTGCTGACCTGGCCGAGGCCGCTGGTGTCCGAATGCCAGAATCCGGCTCTGCTTTCGGGCTCTCCACGGGGCTGAGTCGGAACACAGGTTTCAAGTCTGTGGGCGCTGCGGGGTCAGAGCAAGCACGTCTACGCACCGGACAGAGCGGGCGGCTTTCTCGCGGCCCCGCCTGAGTGCAGTGGGCGCTGGGGCAGGCGCCCCTCCACACCCCCGTCCCTCCACCCTGCACCCCTGCACCGGCTCCTCCCACCTGGCCAACCCCGTGCTGCTCGAGGGACGGAGGTCCCGACAGACACAACTGAGCACATTCCCTCAAGAAGCTGAATGCATTTTTACTTCGGTATGATTATCTTTATTTAGTCAGAGGAAGTCTTTGTTGAATCAGGCGTTTGCATTTTTAAAACATGCTGTTTGAATGTTGGGGATGGAAAGCAAATGCAATCTTTAGAGAACGGAGTGGGAGTTTGGAAAAAACTCAGTGTGTTGTAAACACTTTAATACAAAATATTGGGGGGGAAAGGGGAATATTTAGACCTAATATTGATTTTTTTAAGTACCTTCCATATTCTTTTATTTTCTCTTACAACCTTTTTTATTTTTTTTGCATTCATGGTAAACAACAAAAAAATTAGTATTGATAGCACCGGCATGGGCTTATATTTTAGGTCCGTATCAATACGACGCATCTGATGTACTAACAAGGTCTGCCGAGGAAACACAGAACCCAGCGTTTTGTGTTAGCGTAGATAAGGGGGCCCGGAAAAGAAGGGCTCTGCTCTCTGAACTGGGACGAGACACGAGGTCGCCACGTGAACAGACAAGTATTTCCATGGAAGGGTCACGTTATCTCAGGAGCATCTTCACAAATGACCTACAGGCAAGGGGGTCCGAGGAAGAGGAGGGCTGGCCGCTGGGGAAGGCTGGGCGGTGTCCCCCCACAGACCTCCCCCAGCCTGCTTCCCGCGGGCCCGACCGCAGCCCGAAGAGGCAAAGTGGGCAAGTCTGGGCTAAAGCCAGATGTGACCGATGCAGGTACAAGGAAAAGTACCTTTGCCTAGACATCGAAGCTCTCCGTTCCCCCGATCTCCGATCATCCTAACTTCCAATGTTATGAATCGTTACTTATCGATCGGCCTAAGTGCACCTCGTGTTCTGTGATAGCAAAGCCCGATCGTATCTGCTGCCCAAACCTCCTCCGCAAAGAGGGCTGTGCAAAACGCTATCTTTATTTTTGTGCAATTAAACACAACAGCGCACGAGGCATGGCGTCCGTGAGCAGAAACGTTACACCGCTCACGTGGGCTGAGCTCGCCGTATAAAGAGAGCATGTATCGGGTTTGTACAGGTTACGAAACCATTAGCAGTGATGGCTTTTAAGGGGAACCGTATGCCGTGACTCATGCTTCGTCCATCTGTGCCGTTTGGAAATGAAGGATTCCTAATCGATGTGTTGCATCGCGAGTTCCAAGGGTTTTCAGCGGAGAGGACACGCGACTCCACTGTGATTTGAGGATGATATTCTAATTGATTAATTGGATTTTCTTGTAAGGTTGCACACGATTTCGTGATGTAAAAAGGTGACCCACATCCCGTGGAGGAATAAAAATGCTTGAAAGTGCACGGAAACTTAATGGCACCGCGACGGGAGGACGTGACCAATGAGACGACCGTTTAGTCTCCACGAGCGCATTCTGCTTTAGAATTGCACCCATTCGTGGGTGAAAGCAAAAGAAAGCAAAAGTAAAAGCACGCACGCACACACGCGCAAGGCCCCCACACCGGCGGGTCGTGCTTCGAAGGAGCCCGCGTGGCCCGCGTCATTGCAGTGTGGGCGCTAGGCCGCTCTCGGTCCAGCCGGCCAGGGAAAGGCACCCGGAACTCCCTCCTCTCCGCTCCTTCTGCCCCGGAGACCTACTCTCGTCCAATCAGCCCTTTACATACCAACAAATGAGTTTAATTCCAGACCGAAGCCCCCGGTCCTGGCACGTTGGTCTCTTCCTGGTGTGTCTCTCTCCTGTCTTCCCAGCGAGCACGACCGTGGCACCGCTGTTTCGGCAGGAAGAGGACAGAAGGGCGCTTCGGGGATGAGAGCAAATGCCAAGGAGCTGGAGAGGCTCTGGAGAAACACGGACCGGGCGGGACGGGGAGAGAGGGGAGCAGTCGGCTGTGGAAGACCGCGGCCAGGACGCCGCTGCTCCGGCCAGCCAGCCGGGGAGCGAGACGGCCGTTCCAAGCTGGTGTTTCTCGGTGATCTTAACCCAAGACGCCGGCAGGGAACGCTGCAGGATATTTGATCACAAAATTAGGAAAGAGGCCAAGCTCTATAAAACGGGATCATTAAAAAACACGCACCACCATTCGGTGAGAATTTCTGAGATAAAAATATTTGACGTAATATGTAAAAGGCTAGAAGCGGCGCTGAGTCTTGCTGGGAAGGTTTGCGGTATTTGGGGGATAACGGAGAACGCCTCCTCTCTGGTCACAAGCCAGGAGCGTGTCCGTCGTTCTCCCTCTCTCGGACCCGAGGTGAGCAGTCACAGGAGAAAGTCAGGGCTGGCCGAGTCTTGCCAGCCACTCGCAAGGAACATTGCTAGGTCAGAATGAACGCAGAAAGCATCTACGTCAACTTCCCTCCGATTATGCCCCCCCTCCCTCGCCCGTATTTGGCTTCTGGGACACACCCGTGTGTCCGAACAGGGTGCCCCTCGCCCACGGGTCGCCCGTGGTTGTGGTTCCAAGCGGCCCGGAGCAACCGGGAGGTGGCCGAGTGACATTACGGGGGACACTGGGCGGCATCCTGACATCTCATGATTGAGACCTCCGCACGTGAGCCCTCTCGAAGCCCACAGGAAGGCAGGAAAAACTGTTCTGACGGCAGCCAGCGTCGGCACGAATGTTCCCGTCCGCGCCCTGTGAAATTGGCACAAATGATCCGGCCTCGACCCGAGGAATGCAGTTAGGAGGAACACGAGTATGCCAACAAGAGGGCTGACGGCCACACCGTGACCCGGCCTGTGTCACAGGGCGCCTCTGGCGGCAGGCAGGGACCGAATAAAGATGGATGAGCCTCTCCGGGCGTGGGCGCTGCCTCATTGGGCCCGATTTTATGAAACGGCCAAGCGCTGGGAGGGAGGGGCGCGTAGTAAAGAAGAGGAGAGAGTCAGCTCGGGACACACCGGCCGCGCCAGCGTGGGCGGCCCCTGGGCTCTGCGTCCTGTGCTGCTGGCCGAAGGCTGCCCTTCGTGTCACAGGAGTCGGGGAGGAGGTGGGGCCACGCAGTGGGCTGTGGGGTCCGGCGGGGACGCTGCGTCTCCGGCCCCCGCTGGCCTTCCTTCAGGGCTCCTGAGTTTCCTCACGGCACTGCTCTGCTCTGTGGTTTGTGGCCTTGAACTTGCTCAAAGTCAAGTCATCCGTCGCGTGGACGGGCACTCAGCCATTCCTTCCTCCTGGGGAGGAGACCGCCTCTGAACGTGCGTGGTGAGGACGTAGGTATTAACAGCCTGAGGGACCCAGGGGCCCCGGGTCTGGGGACTTCTCCCAGGTTGCTGGCCCCAGGGCCCAGCAGGTGCAAAATGGAGTGGCCCCGCCCACTGGGGTGGCAGAAGCCAGGTTCAGGGCCGGGACCTGCGGGTGAACAGTCCAGAGCTCCCTTGGCGAGGAAGCCGCAGGGTCGCCACCGTGTGCTTCTGTCTTTGGGGAGTTGATGGGACTGTAGGACTTTCCATAAGCAAAATTCCACGGAAACTTCTGGAGAGCCCGGCGGTGGGGCTTGCAGAGCTTCTCAGTGCGGTGTGCGCCCCGAGCTGGCTTCCCTTAACTTGCCTGTGAGCGCCCGGGAGCAGGCCACAGCCCCGTGTGCACGCACGCGTGAGTAAACACACATTCACGACATCAGGAAAACTCACCCGCCACAAAGATCAGGCGCCAACACGCCCCATCGCAAGGCGGTCCTCAGGAACCGGCGGCTAAACGGCACCATTAGAGAGGCGTGTTTGCTGATCGCAGGCGGTTTATTTCAGACTGGGGGGAAGGTCCCTCTCGGTCTGTGCGATCCGTGCCCCCTCGCTCGGCTTTAAGACCTCAGTGCTAAAGTGCAAAGCGCTCACTGGGTAGACACTGGGCAGCGGAACCCCAGAACCACGGGTCAGGAAACCCGGGTCTGTGTAGAGTGCAGGTCTCGGAGGGTCTGACCAGGAGGGGAGTCCGAGGGGGCGTCCCCCGGACCCTGCCGACAGCTCGCCGTCGCCCTGGAAAGGCAGGCGGTTCTGACTCGCTCTAACATAAAGCACAGTAGGTCATGTTTTTCTCTTTGAACTCGGCTAATTCTCTGTTGATTTTTGTTTGAATTTAGGTCATGTAGTCTTCCTTGCCTTATGATGAGAAATAAAGCATCTTGGGTGATAAGGAGATACCCGGTTGCACCCGCTCCGCCCAGACTCCCTCCTGCCAATAACACACCCGCAGGCCGCGGAAGGGAGTTAAAAGCTGCCTAGGCTTCTTCCCGGGTGTCCAAAGTCGTCAATCCTGGGATGGTATTAGGTGCTCTCCCTCAGTGGTCTTAGACATGAGACAGAACAGCGGACGGCACACGCGATATTGGGAGCCTGTCACTGGGCTGTGTGAGGCGCACGGCCCCGATGCCACCCGGACTGTGTCTGTGCCGGGTGCGGGTGAGGCTGGCACTCCCGCGGACAAGGAGACAAGGCTGAGCCAAACGACGGACGTGGTGCCTCTGTGTCTCCCTAGGCACTTGGGCCAGGAGCACCTTCCTGTCCCCGGGGCTCCTCCCTCCCTCTCTCTCTCTCTCTCTCTCTCTCTCTGCTCGGTCCTGCCCAGCTCTGTGGTCCTTGTGTCTCCACAGCAGAAACATCTGTAAGGCTGGGCCGGCTGAGACACGGGCTTCCTCTCGGGCGCGTCCCAGAGACGCCCCCGAGCTGCGCCAGGGAGGAAGCACCGTGGCCGAGGGGCCCCGAGGCCAGGTGGCGGCAGGAACCTGCTCCTTTCTGGGAGCACAGGCCAGCGGCCCCAGGAGAGGGGCCCGGGCGGCGGTGGGAGGGCTCTTGCGGAGACTCCATGCGCGGAGCTCGGACGGCCGAGGGCAGCACACAGCGTGACACGCGGCACGCCCGGTGACACTTGTTCTGAACGTAATTTAGGTCCCTTTACGAGCTCACTCGCCCTGGCCGTACTTCCCTCATCTTTAACACGGGCGTGCAGATTGGAAACAGGAGACCCTTAAGCGAGCGGGTGCAGACCGTGGGGAGTCGGGGGCCTCTCGCTCTCTCCGGGGTCCCACCGCCCTCCACACCTGCTCCGCCGACCCGGGTCGCGGTGACTGCAAAGCCGCCTTACCGCTAATGGATTATTATCACATCCGGTCAGAGCCTCACTCGAGACTGCAAACCTCTCAACTTCACAGCATAAACCAGGACGCAGCCTCTGTCGACGACGGGAAAGAGTGAATAGTCTCTTTATTAAGATGCTCTCGTAGCTTAGAAATCCACGTACACAGGGTAAGGCGAGATGCCTTTCGGGTTATTTTTAGCAGTGCCCTCATTCCCCCTAAATTTCCTTTCTAACACCCTGGAGAGGCCACCATTAGAAATTCATTCCTTCCAGTTAAGGAATCGCTCCTATTAAAATGCAAAAATCCTAAGAAGACGAACACGTTAAGTACTTACCAGTAATTAACACCTCATCATGAATTCCTTTATCAGATCCCTCCTGTGTTCAGCTGCCGGGCTGGGCTCCTGTTAGCCCAGGAACAGAAGCCGCTGGCGTCCTTGGCACAGTTCCACAGGGATGTGGCCGACCGGTAACAGATTCCCACCGAAGGGGAGCACGGGCGAAGGAGCGAGCACACGGACGGCTCGGTGTTGTGAGTGATAACATAGAAAGACGCACGGTTTGTGCTTCGGTCCTCTTGGAGATCAGTGACACTATCGCCAGCTCCTCCTCATGACACATCGGTGTTGTGACTAACCACGCAGGGAGGCGGCCGTCCCCGAACCCGCAGATGTGCGGGGCTGTCCACACCTGGGAGGGGGGAGGGCCGGACCTCGAGGGCGCCAGAGACGAACACACTCCCTCGTGTTTGCTAGGATCCAGCGGAAGCCGGACGCCCACCGGGGGGCGGGGGCAGCACACGTCCAAAGTCAGTGGGCTTAACCTCAGGAAGTCCGTATTTTATCCCAGGAAAGGAAAATGGGAAAAGAGAAGAACAGCCGTAAATACCAAGTGTGGGGGCAGGAGGTGGCCGCGAACTGGCTCGTCCCCCCCCAGCAGGCCCGGCTCGCGAAGCGGCTCGGGGCTGCGAGCGCGTCTTTGCTTGTATTTGGCTCTTGCTGCGTACCTGGCTCGGGCACGAATCACCGCTCGGAGACACGCCCGCCGCCGACGTCTGCAGCGCTCGGAACTCGATCTTTCTAATCTCTTGATACATTTCAAAATCCCCAAAAGCCGTGTGAAATGGGCTCCCTCGTCTTTGATCTCGTCCATTTTGCTCGTTCCCCTACGCGGACATTTCCCCCCCTGCATCTACCGACCCCCTCCCCCAAACAGAGTAAAAGAAAGTGTGAGAATGTCAGTGTCTTGGCCAAAGAGAACCAGTCCGGTGGGAGGGGCCGAGGGAGGACGCCAGCCGGGAGCGGCGTGAGCGCTGCTGGTACCGGACCAGGCGCCCAGACGGCGGACCGAGGATGAGCACGGCAACAGTAAAACCCTGTCGCCCTCGCGGATTTATCTTTCTGCGTCCTGACAATGGGACAAAACCAAGAAAACGCCTTCTATATGGGGGGCGTGGTCTCCCTATGTGCACGGAACGTCCACGGGGACCCTGCCTTTGTGCGCAGAAGGTGGGATGGCACCAGTGGGTTGTGCCCGGTGGGTTGGGCCCGGTGTTCGGCTCGGGCACGTTCTCCGCGGGGCCCATAGCTTTTATCAGTTTCTCAAATAGATCCATGATTAAAACAAGGAAACAGCAAACCAGTTACACGAAAGAAATCTTCACTACATTTATTTAAATAAAGGAGTTAAGTTATCCTGATCTGAGAGGCTGACTTTTGCTGGAAGTTGTTAATGTGTTGTAATTTCGGGGTAGTTGACGTGAACTTTGCCCCCCACCCCCATGTCCGCAAGCCCTTCCAGACCCAGAGCCAGGCCCCGCGTGCATCACTGTGGCCTTTCATCAAACACACATCAAATAACACACGCTCTTCAGATCCCGCCCGGAAACATGAGACCACTCGCACTGCTAATTTCCAGCTTTATTTATGACCTTTAACTTAGCTCTAAACTTACAGGGGCAAAGTCCAAGCCTTAAATCAACCCACAGCGTTTGTGAGTGCTCCTGGGCGGAAGTTGCCTGTCAGCCCCTCTGTGGACCTCAGGGTACGGGGTGGGGCGCAGGGGTCCTGTGGACATCGGGGTGGGCTGGGGTGGGGGCGGGGGTCCTGTCTTCCGGAGAAAGTTGCTTGTCTCTCTGAAAAGTCACTGCATGTCACTTCTGCACCCCGTTCAATCCCCAGCCACTGTGCTGATCAAAACCACATAAACAGAAGTGAAGAGGGTCCGGGGCACACGCACGGCACAGTCTGTGTGCACACGTCCACTCGGATAAACAGGAGCCTTGCTAGAAGGGAAACCGTCCTCCAGGCACACACGGGAGCCATGCTCCGGACGGTGGCTCGGCCACTGGCCACTGGCCCAAACATGAGGGGCGCTCATCCCCAGGCAGGGCTGCCAACCACACCCGGAGCAAGATGGATGCCGGACCAAGACAGGGAGGGTCTTCCCCCGGGTGCTGGGTGCTGGGCGCTAGGTGCCGGGTACTGGGGCACCAAACACCACATGGTTGGTTCTTTCTCTCTATGGTGGTCCATTTTTAACCACGAAAATATTAGGGTTTTGTTTCTGGTTTTTCTGATTCCCCTTTAAATCTGCCTTAACCTTCACACTCTCGTTTCCTCTAGAGGACCGTCTGCGAACCAGGGGACAGAAGTCACAGTGCCAGCCTGAGCAGACAAACCGCACAAAACACAGGTGTTTCTGCGGTTTCATCAGGGGGTCACGTGCTGTCTGGGAAATCGGAAGGATGGGAGGTGGTGGTGACGCGTGAGGAGCAGTAAGAGGGGGAACGAGACACACGTCACCACACAGTAGCTTCAGTCAGCACGCTTGCTTAGAGCTGAAAGGAAACACGCGCCTGTGGGAACGGAAAATGTCTGCAAGGAGCTGAAGACTGACTCGCGGGTCAGGACGCGGGAGCCCGGCTGGGTCAGGAGGGGGGTGCCCGGCTGGGTCAGGAGGGGGGTGCCCGGCTGGGTCAGAAGGGGGGTGCCTGGCTGGGTCAGGATGCGGGAGCCCCGGCTGGGTCAGGACGGGGGAGCCCCGGCTGGGTCAGGACGGGGGAGCCCCGGCTGGGTCAGGACGGGGGAGCCCGGCTGGGTCAGGACGCGGGTGCCCGGCTGGGTCAGGACGCGGGTGCCCGGCTGGGTCAGGACGGGGGTGCCCCGGCTGGGTCAGGACGGGGGAGCCCGGCTGGGTCAGGATGCAGGAGCCCCGGCTGGGTCAGGACGGGGGTGCCCGGCTGGGTCAGGACGGGGGAGCCCGGCTGGGTCAGGACGGGGGAGCCCGGCTGGGTCAGGAGGGGGGTGCCCGGCTGGGTCAGGACGGGGGTGCCCGGCTGGGTCAGGACGGGGGTGCCCGGCTGGGTCAGGACGGGGGAGCCCGGCTGGGTCAGGACGGGGGTGCCCGGCTGGGTCAGGAGGGGGGAGCCCGGCTGGGTCAGGAGGGGGGTGCCCGGCTGGGTCAGGACGGGGGAGCCCGGCTGTGTCAGGAGGGGGGTGCCCGGCTGGGTCAGGACGGGGGTGCCCTGCTGGGTCAGGAGGGGGGTGCCCGGCTGGGTCAGGAGGGGGGTGCCCGGCTGGGTCAGGACGGGGGTGCCCTGCTGGGTCAGGAGGGGGGTGCCCGGCTGGGTCAGGACGGGGGAGCCCGGCTGTGTCAGGAGGGGGGTGCCCGGCTGGGTCAGGAGGGGGGAGCCCGGCTGGGTCAGGACGGGGGTGCCCGGCTGGGTCAGGACGGGGGTGCCCATCTGGGTCAGGACGCGGGAGCCCCGTCTGGGTCGGCTGGCGGCTCCTCAGCGAGGCAGGACTGGGAACGCCCGAGGGGGGCACGGATGGCCAGCCCCTGCCCGCTGCTCTTCCGGACGCCGGGCCCCGGACCGCTCCAGCTTCGGCCATCGCCCACCCTCATGGGCTCAGGCAACGCGTCTGCTCCTTCGCGGTTTTGACATTGGCCTCCAAAAGTCACGTCCTCCTAGGAGCGAACACGTGTTCAAAAGCGGGGGCGGAACGCTAGCCCTGAAGGACGCCAAGCAGCACGGTTGGTGCGGAATAAACCACAGGTCGGGGTGTCTGTGGGAACTCGGCACCGCCAGCTCCTCAGCGTAACGTCTGCGAGAGTCTCGGGAGACACGCGGTAGATGCTGAGGGAATGTCCGGTGGGGAGGCGCCTCTGAGAACGAGTCCGGTGCGCGTGCGCCTGTGCACACCGTTTTGACCGACGTGTCGGATGCGTGTGAGCCGAGATGGGTGAGAAATCCTCCAGACTACATGGAGCTGCGTCGGGTGATTTCCAGTTTTTTTTTTAATTTTTAAAAATTTTTAACCTAAAATATGATACTAAAAAAAATCATGGTCAAAGGACAGTCTGTCCCCGTTTTTTCCCTAAGAAAATTAGAGTGGTCAAGTTCAGTGGAAAGGAAGAATCGTGTGTGTTTGTGACACCCTTGCAAGACTAACTTCAGTTTGAGGAGTGACCGCCCGCAGACCTCACGCCTCCACCACGGAAGAGGCGTTGGTGGGGGGTTCTCGTGCCGGGAAAGTGCCAGGACGGAAACACGACTCATCGTCTCTGATGCTCCCCTTTGTCAAACAGGGGGTGTAATCGATGGGAGGGGCCAAAGCTTTCACTGCACGCTGAATAAAGCCCGTTAACCTGGCGCCCGCGTCTACCTCACCGTACTGCAGTACTTACAGGCCTAAAGAACGGGGAAATCAGCATAAAAAACTTGGTCAAGGTAGAGAATTCAACTGAATCTGACCATTTTCAGGCGTGGAGAAGGAGACAGTGTCAATTTTAAGCACAGAAGACAGACGAGAAGAGGGGTGACCCTGAGCTCACTCGCCTCTTCGAAGTACAGTTTTCTCCCGATGAAACGGGGCCCCTGCGTGCAGGTTTGTCTTGCAGAATAAATGACCCCTTCCCGCATGCAGCTGAGACTTACTAAGCAGCTACTACGTGTCGGGCAGGGTTAGAGACTCTGCCTACATGGATGTGGGACAACCTGGTGAGGCCCCTTGTGGCGTGGAGCTTACCGTCCACCGGGTGACAGCTTGTGAGCTGGGAGCCCGATGGTCCCGCCTGGGGGGTTGGTAGCACCGGGCGCTCTGACGCAGGGGGAATGGGAGCAGGGGCTGGGGGGGTGCTGGTACCCGAGTGTCGGTACCCAGATGCCGGCTGGCAAGCCTCCGTCATGGGCCCCCAGGGGGGACGTGTCGCGTTTCCCTGACCCCCAGCTCACGGAGGAGCTGGTTAGTTAGCAAACAGAATGAGCGAGGCGGCAGGTAGGACTCCCGTGTGTCACCGTCCGATCTTACAAAGGGCGCATATTGTTGCGTGAGCGAAACTTCCGTCGAACAAAATCGTTCCTGCTCGCCGTCCGCGCAGAGACTAATGGAGCTCTGCCGACGGAAGGCCCCGCTCCTGGAGGGAACCGGTCGGGCAGGGGCTGGAGCTGCGGGCCTTGCCCTGGGCCGCCTGCGCTGGCCCCCCTCGGCCGCGCCCGACCGCGGGGCCTTGCTCTCTGGCCGCCGGGCCGCTGCCGCGCCTGACGGTGGTGATTCATCGACCGCTCTCCTGGCTGGCGTCTTAATCAGACCCCGGCGCGCTGCTGCGTGCCACCCCTCGCAGGCCGCGTCTGCACGGTGGTTAAGTAACGCTGGCGATAAACACGTTTAAATAGAGCCGCTGCTCTCGGGTTCACTGAGCAGGGACACGTTTTATTTTTGTTAGGACAGAAAATGGCGTTAAATTGGTTTATTCATGTGGGGCCGTGGCCGGCGCGGAACGGGCTCCGTAGACCAGCTCTACCCGAGAGACGGCGAGAAGCACCGAGGAGCCTCTGACCTACACCAGGCGCCGACGCCCTTGAAAACGGCTGCGCAACTTTCACGCTATGCTTCAAATCTCAGGTCCTTTTCCCAAGTAAAAGAAACGGACGCCAAGTGCCCTCGCAAATGCCATGTGGTCAAAACGCCCCCCTGGAAGACAGGCCACGCGGGGCATGTATTTGGGAAGAGGTTGCGGGAAGGATCCGAAAACCAGCCCGGAAGAAGAAAGGACGTGGGCAGTGCGCGGTGTGAGCTGCCGTGCGGGCCCGGCCTCGGCGCGGAGAGCGCGCTGTCAGAGCTCGGCCGGCTACCGAGGCCACGGCCGCCGGCAGGGGAGGCGCTCGTGGCCGGGCAGGCCCGCGGAGGTAATCGGTCGCTCAGCTGTTTTCCGTACAGGCGGGGACTAGACCCAGACACCAGCCCGGCTCCCTGAGGTGCCCGGCAGGCGCCTGCGTGTCCGCCCCCGGGGCCTCCCCTGTATTCCTTCTGTTTCTGCTCGCCGTTGCCCCCAGCGTCCACCCGGCACCCATGCCCAGGACGCCGGGAGGCCTAGTCAGACACTAAACCCCAGTGCTATTCCGAACGGGGCGGCTCAGGACACACCTGCCAACGTCCCCCGAGATGTCATCACACTGCGGTGGGAGTATAGACATTGAATCATGCAGTGACCTTTTAGCAGAAGAAGTTGAGCCTGGAAGGAAAATTTATACGGAGTTGCCCGCCTCTTAATTTCGAGCTCTCCGTACTCCAGCAAAAGGTAGAATTCTTTTTCTTAACTTTGTGGCCGCCCCGTTGATTACGTGCGGGTAACGTAAGGCTGGGGGTTGCGGCGCCACGTCATGTTGGGCAAGCTTCGAATCTCCGTTCCGGACGGCGCGCAGCGCGGGGGCCAGACGGCAGGTGTCCGTGGGCGCCGCGGCCCGCGCACCACGGTCACTGTCCGAGGCGCACTCGGCGTGGCCCAGCCC
This sequence comes from Paguma larvata, assembly GCA_030068075.1. Classification (NCBI taxonomy): domain Eukaryota; kingdom Metazoa; phylum Chordata; class Mammalia; order Carnivora; family Viverridae; genus Paguma; species Paguma larvata. The sequence goes on from CM057835.1 coordinate 1,327,152, forward strand.
GAGTTCTTGGGCGACTCGGAGATCACCGACCACGCTCAGAAATGAGAGAGGGGCAGGTCCAGGCCGGCAGGCCGCGCTCCTCTGTTCCCCGAAGGCGGGGCGGAGAGCGACGCGCGGGATTGCTGGAGCGAGGACACGGTCGAATTTCCAAAAGGAGAAAGAAGAAAGGACGGGAGGCCCGAGCTCCCCGAACGACGGCTCCTCCCGACAGCAGCTCTCTCTTAACTGCCTCCAGTGTTTAACATATTGGGGCCGTTCATCTTCCTCCAATGAACTTTAATAACCCTGCCAGGTGAGGAGAGGCACTCCATGCTTCTTCATGTTGTCTGCTCCCCGCGCGGACGCGTGGTGCCGCGCGGCGGGCCGGCTCGGCTCCGTGGGCCCCGCAGCGTGCTTATTGCCGCCATCAATAACCGGCCGGACGGGCTCTTCATTCCTCACGCTTCCTGGTGGCCTCCAACATCTAATCCGAGCTCTTTGCCAGGATCCCCGATCAATACGCCGGGGCGCCTATTCCCTCGGCCGAGCTCGCCCTGCTAAGGTAACGTGACAAGGGCACAGATATGATTTGGACCGATCGTGTCCGGTAACAAGAAACCGATCTGAAAAATTTCCCTTTGGGGCCAATTTAGACAGAAAAGCAATTTTTACACTTGGGACTAATCTCTCTCTTTGCTCGCCAGCCATGATTCGTGGGAATAAATCCGAACCCTACTGGGTATTACACTTACCAAGCATTAGTTGGAGAAATCCTGTTTTTTTCTGCATATGTCTAAACACTGGTGACTTAGGAGGAAATTCCAATACGGCAATTTTTTTTCCCAAAAGCCTCATAAATACACATTTATGTGAGATTTATGGAGTTCAAACTTGATTTTTAAATGTTAGCATTTTTATATTAGGGTAGTACAGATTTACGATCTTGTAATTATTCTGATGCGTGGATTTCAAATTTCATTTTCGGTCGGGGCATCATCCAGATGTTTCCACCAGCATCTCTTGACCTCTGTCCCAGCACTCCGGCACAGAGCTACCGGAGAACCAACCCTCTGCTTGTCAGATTCACCAGCATGGTGGGGTGTCCTGAAAACATGGTTTTAACAGCTGAAAACACTGACACTTAGCCTGAGATTTTTAAAGGAAATAACAGAGTCCAACGCAGAGAGCTTTCTTCGTGAAATGAATACGGGAGAGCACGGACAAGGGAAGCCATCGGGGAGACGCCGGGCGGCGCTCATGAACACGACGGCCGCAGGGGCTGTGTCGACACACTCACGGGTCCACGGCAACGACTGGCGTACGGTTTACGGACTCCTGCATCCAGCCCCGCGTCACAGTCGAGCCTGTGTGGCGCACTGCCGTTGGCATCCTGACGTGTTGCTCGTGTCCCCTTATTTCCAAGGTGTGTAAATGTCACAACATCACAGGAAGATGAACCCAAACGAGGATGTAGTCTCACAGTAGAAAAGTGACAACTTTTTTGGTTGTAATTCTCCACACGGTTTCGTCGTTTTATCCCCAGCAAACTGTAATCTATTTTTGCAGGAGGCCTAAAATCACGCCGGGACTAAGCCGTGGCCTTTCTGGTGGTTCGCTTTTGGTCTGAGTTCTTTAGTAGCACAGGGGATTTCTGGCTCTATCAACTTCTCGGCATTTCTAAAATCCAATATTATTTGTTAGACTTCTTACACAACTCTTGTCACGCCGGTGCGAGGTCTCGCCCTGGTGTCTTCTGCATGAGCTGAGAGGGAAATACAACACAGAGGTTCTGGGAAGCAGGGAACGGCCCCAGAAACCTTGCCTGTGAAGACACAGCCCTCACTGTAGCCTCGAAACTCATCCAGTTTCCTGTAATCCATTAGCTTATTTGTTACAAATTATCTAAAAAATCAACTTCTAGAATATTAGAAATACTTAAAAAGTATGCTGAAACTCCAGGTTATAAGGATTACAGGGTTAAGACGGACGAGAAAAGCATCTCGAGGGCCGTGTAAAGCCAGCTCCTTGTCCGGGTAAGCCGCGCAGATGAACCATCCCGTTATTATCAACACATTGAAATAAATCTCTGCCCTGCATTTCCCGTCCCCGTGCACCATTCTTCATCGCTGAGAAACAGGGATCCTCCCCGCCACGCGAGCGGACAAGGTCGTGGCCACAGCCGGCCTCCCCGTGGACACGGTCTATCCAGGCGAACGGTCCCACGACGATGAACGTGGGCCACCTCAGGGATCGCTTTGGATTTTGAGCTTGAATGGGAGGTCAGCGTAGGCAGTTCAGAATTTAAGTTTCGGTTCCCGCGTCGGAGCGTTCCGAACGAAGTGCGGGACGCGTGCCATTTATGGTGTCTGCGGCAGCCTCCTAATTCCTAAAGTAACGTTCCCGTTAAAAATGAAGGTTTTAGGAGCAGTCGAGAATTTCATTTGAGCATGAAACACACAGGACGATTTAAGCACAACAGTGATTTTTCCTGGCCGGGCACATTTACGTGTTTATACGCACTTTTTAATTTGATGGAGACCTTTTCCAGCTGTTGACTTCTTCAAATGTATCCGAGGTGCAGGCGTGGGCTTTTCCGGCACGGTGCCTGCCTGACTGCCAAGGTTGGCGGGAAGGGCACAGCCCGGGAGCTGCGTCGCACGCCCAGCCCCGCTGGCTCTCTGGGGACCGCGGCACGGCAGAGAGCGCGCCAAAAATTGCCCTTTCTGGGAGTTCGGGCCGAGATCTCGTTAACTTACGGAGGGGCAGGGGGGAGGGGGCGGGGAGGGGCAGGCTGGGGTCAGATTGTCTCTGTTTTTGAGGTTTCAGATTTCAGGGTTTCAGTTCAGGAGGACGAACCGGTCACTTTAAAGCGTCGCCAGGCTGAGGACAAAATAAACCCGTCCGTAATATCTCTGAACAAGAAGGAGGATCGTTGGAGGCAAATGGACGGAGACACGATCGCCCAGATGGCCTTGAACGCTAGAGGCCCTGACGGCAGCGGGAGGCCAGGCCCGACTCCGGTATCTCAACCTCGGCCGGCAGGAGCGGAAGTCGGCGGTGCGGAGGAAGGGCTGACTTAGGCCCGGAGACGCAGCCTCCAGGCCCGAGGAGATAGAAGGTAAGAAGACACGGAGTGTCTCCAGGCAAAGCCGCCAGCGACAGGAGGCAGCATCAGAAGTGCAGGCGTGTGAGTGACATTGGGACCCGGGGGCCCGACGTGGCAGGCGCGGGGCCTGGTGGCCTCCAGTCACCCTGAGCGCCCGTGGTAACGCCGTGCGGGCGACCCCACCGACGGCCTCCGAGGGCAGGGGGAGAAGTCTCTCCTGCGTTCCCGAGGCGGCCCTGAAAACAAGCAGCTGACGGTGGCAGATCCGTCCTTTAAAAACACGTCCGTCCCTTCCCGAAAAGTCGTTCCGTGGAGGCGTCGTGACGTGACCGCAGGCGCGCTGGCCGGGGGGCATCGGAGACGCGTGCCGGGCTCCGGGGGGGGGGGCGACGGCGTTCGATGGAAGCCCGCGTCTCGGTGAGCGACGCCCCGCTGGGCGCGCCAGGCAGGCCGCCTCCCAGAGGAGACGGCAGAGCCGACGCCAGCCCTCCTGCTTCTCGGGTCCAGGAGGGACAGGCGGCCCCGCGATGGCCCTCGAGCCGCGGGGAAGGGTCTCACGAGGGGCTCTGTCTCCACTCGATCCTAAAACCGTAACGACTCGTCGCCGAGACACCTTAGGAACTATTCCCGTTCTCCGTCTCCGGTATTTTATGAGAATTCTTCCTTTCGGACTCGGGGAAGCCGTCCCCGGTCTCACTGTCTGCAGTGACACCTACTGCCGGGAGAACGGCTCTGGCCGGGGCTGGAGACGCAGCGCAGGGTGTCGGCCGGGGCGCCGGGCGAGCGGGTGCCGCTGACGCCGGAGGCCAGCACGTCGCACCTGAATCGGAGCATTGGACGCAGACCCCGGGTCCCCGTTCCCACCCTGGGTCCCCATTCCCACCCGGGTCCCCATTTCCACCCTGGGTCCCCATTCCCACCCCGGGTCCCCGTTCCCACCCCAGGTCCCCGTTCCCACCCCATCCCCACCCCGGGTCCCTGTTCCCATCCCGGGTCTCCATCCCCACCCCGGGTCCCCATTTCCATCCCGGGTCCCCGTTCCCACCAACAAAGGAACCCTTCTGTTCGGAAGCCTGGCTGCCTCTCGCTCCCGGCCCTTCCCTCCCAGCCTCTCCCAGCCTCACCACTGCTTCCCTGCCACAAGGGTCCAGGAAGGAGCCTCCTGCTCTGCCTCCGGATAAACCACTACCTGATTAGCAAAATAATTATTCCAACTACCACCGCATTCTGCATAGACTTAAGCGTTGTTTTTTTTTAACAAACAATGTTAATTTTCTCTTAGAACATCTGTGACCCATTCACAAAACTGCTAAATTAAGACAATATTATTTTAAATCACTATCTTTGTTACCTTCCCAGCCTTAAGAAATGCCAGCAAATATTTAAATTTAACACCGTGATTCCCAAGATATTCATTTGAATTCTGCCGTTGCTAATATGCTGGAATATTCCAGCATGGTTTTTCTCCTTAGGAGCATCAAAGTAACCTCGAAAGCAGCAACCACACAACAATAATTCTAAAAAACAGCCGAATTGTAGCATGATGATGCCGTAAACGTTAGCCGGGTCGCTTCCCTCAAGCAGCAGGCGGTGTTGGCTTCGACGCCGTGGGCCCCCGCGCCCCAGCCAGGCTTCAGGAACGCCTCTTGGCTTCGACTGCACCGGCCATCGCAAATAATCTAGCATTAGGGAAAAGAGCTATTTCCCTACATCGCGCGCCTCAAAGAAATGCCTTTTTTTTTTTTTTTTAGAAAAAAAGATAGAATTTTTTTTTGTGATTTTTCGCTGGCTGTTTGATAAGCCGACACGTATACGGATATATTTTATGTGCGTGGCATATACCAGGCGCGTATAAATCTCGGGTACATAAAGCAACAGCACTAAACATAATTTAAACCAGTAATAAGAGCCTCATTTCCCCGCGCGGCGCACGCGACCGCGGCCGTGACGGAGCCCATCGCCGCTGTCTCGGAGGAGTACGACTGAGTTCTGAATTACTGTCCTTAAAAGCCGACAAAAGAGGACTGGGAGTCTGCACCGTTCCTACAATAACCGAAGTTGGGAAGTTACTTTCGGAGGACCAATTATTGTTTGTTACTCGATAGTGCCACCACATGGAGTGAAATTTGAATATAATTCAACTGTTTTAGACTCGAGAACCGGCCTGTAAATAATACTTTGCCTCCTTCACCGAGGCAGCCAAGAGGGGTCTCTCCTGCTGTCTCCGGCGTGGGAGGCTCACGCTGGCGAAAACAGAGACGGACCGTTTCTGAGAGCGTGAATGCACCGCAGTAAACCCCGCTTTATTCCATCAATAAAAAAAGGACCATTTGGCAAAAGGATGCATTACACATTTTCTATTTCAATCAGTTTATAAGAAGCAGATGTTAAGCTTCCCCGGGTAAGAAAAAAAGGGAGAGAAATGAATTAAACTCCCTTTCCAGTACATCCCCTACTTCCTCTCCTTCTCAGGGAATGCGTGTCTTCAGCAATAACCGGGGCTCGAGGTCCCATTATTCGCATAAGTCGTTTTGGCGACTGTTGTTTACAATAGCAGAGGCCAGGTGAGGACAGTCCGCCGGATTCCACGCTGGTTTTCAAAATGCAAGCCACGGAGGTGCCACATCGCAGGAACTAGAGAATTCGGAATAACAATCACCACGTAAGAGCATCTATGAAAAACGCAGCCTAGGCTTAAATTCTATGTTCTAATAAAGTGTCTGTGGTTTTAGATTTCACGATCTCTGTCAGTTGGCTGTAAAGTATAAATTGCAATTCAAGCAAGTTTGAGAGCATTTTCTTTTTTTGCCGAGGAGGTTGGTATAAATCGTGATGACGTTTAACATCTAAGCCGCGGCCGGGAAGCGATAGTGTTTCTAGAAGACGCACTCCACCCCCCCACCCCCCCCACCCCCGCCCACACCCTTCACCGCGTTTAGGGTGCTTTTTACCGTAATTGTCTGTAAAAGAGCTTTAATTAAATGCCGGACCTGGACGGTCTCGCTGGCGGCCTTTGTGCATCAGCGTGTGTGAAGGGCGGGCGGGGTGGGACGCCGCGATCCCGCCACGGCTCCATGCACTCTCGTCCGCCACCCCCTCTCGCTCACCTAACTTCAACACTATTTTTTCCTTAGACTGCATTAATGAATCCAATAAATAAAGCATTGTATCACCCATCCAGAATGGACATTAATTTTAGAACAAAACATTAATCAATTTAAATTTATGTACTAATGCAGACACAATCAATTTCAACTTCTTATGACAATTAGCGAAGCTTTTGCCACGTCCCTAAAACACACTGACCCATCAATCACGGTTTGCATCAAAGTAATGCTAATAACCCCTCCTTCTTCCTCAGGCTGTCTGCAGCCCGTCGGATTGGTCCATTTGAATGCAGCAAATCAATTAATATAAATTATACATGCACGGAAAGATGGGTTAATATCATAAGTTAATTTAATTAATTGTGTTTGATTAAGCGAGGCCCTTTCATTAGCCCACTTAGCCACGAACCTTATACACATCATCATAACCCTTTCCCAAGCTCCAGCGCCCAGACCCAGGCCTGGCATCAGAGCGCATTCAAATCAGGAGCCTCAGCCATGCAGACCTCCCTGCATAATTAACAACCCAACGAGCTGCAGTCACTTAAGCTAAAAAGAAAACTGTCCGCATCAACCTCTCGGATACTGTTTAAATTGAAGATGTCACGGGTAAAACAAAGGTGAGCAGACAATGGTAATTAAAAATTAAAAAGGACGGGGGGGCGGGGTTTGCAACTAATGGAGCCAAAGTGGAAAGAAGGCCAGGGGCCGGCTCCTCTCAGCCCGAAGCGTGTGTCTGTGAGGGCGCCCTGAGCTTCATCCTCCCTCCCGGGGAGGGCTGCACACAGGCGTCTGCAGGGACCTGAGAGCAGGGGCTTGGCAGGGGGAGTGAGACTCGGAAGCAGTGCTGTCAGGAGCAGGGGAAGCTGTGGCTTGGGGCTGGCCGAGGCCGAGGGGAGCCCCCCCAGGGTCCCCCCACATCTGCCTCAGCGCCCACCGTGTGCGCCAGCAGGTAACCCCGCGTGCTGGACACGAGCCTGTCGCCCCTCTGCCACTTGCTTCTGAGGCCGGCGTTCGTGGAATGGGTTTTGCTGCAGACAATGGGGCTCAGCTTTGACATAAAATATAGGCACGTCCGACGGGCGTTATTCATTCCTTCCTGGTTCGATGCACAGCCTTCCAGGGATGGCTCTGATTCACGCCGACCCCAAGTCTAACAAATAACGGGGCCGCATCTCAGAGATAGGGCGTGGTGAGCGATGCCGTTTTGAGAGAAGTTTCCACACCCAAAGTGAGGGAGACGGCCTTGCAGGGGCTACGGCCACGGGTCGGGTGACAGGCTGAGCAGGGGACGGAGTCCCGGATTCAAGCATGACAAACACAAGCATCCTTGAAACTGAGGCCGAAACCATTGTTCTTAACTCCACAGCCGGTCGGCTCACGTGCTCGCTGCGCTTTGGATATTTGGAGACGGTCCTTCTGCAAAATGAACGGAACCTCGGCTCAGGGGCCCGCGTGATCTCTCTGGAGAGCAGGAACACCTGTGTGGCCATTGACCCAGATGACAGTGCGTCGCGGCTGAACAGCGGGGCCGGCGCTCACCGGCAGACGCCTCCGCCTGTGGGATGTCTCACCACCTCACAGTGACAGCAGCGGTGACGCCTGCCGCGGGTAGATGTGTCTGTGCACACGGCGTGGACCCCAGCGGTCTGCCCTGAATGCCGACAGCCAGACGGCCCAGGGCGTCGCGACAGTCATTTCGGCAGAGGCGGTGATGACGCGCAGCACATTCCGGTGGCGACGAGGTGTAGAGTGGCTGTCTGACATGCGCCACCGCCAGCCCCGGCCTGCCGCGTGACCCTAAGCACCCGACGCTTTCTCGGGGCTCGGCCTCGCTGACACTGGGACGGAAATTGCTGTGGTTCCCCGTGCAGTTGTTGGAGGTTTAGGCCAGCTGGGAACAGGTGCCTGGAACCGTCGGTCCCCCAGAACGTTAGCTTCTGTCGTCGGTACTTGCATCTGTCTCTATCTCCTGACATAGACTGCAGCCGCCGAGCTCCGTGACCTTGGCCAGCACCGTGGTGTCAGGTGTCCTGCTGATTCTGTGGCTCACGGTGACCACGTTCACCCTCTGCCCGTGGCCTGCGGTGCCCGGCATGCCCTGCCTCGCGCCACCTCCCGGTCAGGTCTGCCCTACGTGTTTTTCTTTTTGGGACCGGTGGCTTCCCAGGCAGACGGCGGAAGCACAAACGTCTCAGCCCACGACCGGGCGTCCGCCGCCTCTGCTCCGTGTCGGCTCCCGGCCAGTGGCCGGAGCGAGTCCCGTGGACTGGCCAAGAGTCAGCAGGGAGGCGAGGATCCTGCGACGAGGCGAACGTGCGAACGTTTCCTAGACAACCGTCCGGGGGACCGCACCGGGAAAACGGTGTCTCGGTTTGCAGGATCACTGAGTGTTAGTTACGTGGTGTCTGGAGTCCCCAAACCATGCCCGGCGAAACCGGAGTCCGATGGTTGACACCCACATTATCCTTGCCCAGCACACCCATGCGAGTTTTTAAACACAAAGCTGAATTACGTAGAATGAAAGAACGAGGCATAAGTGAACGAAGGCACAAACGAAATATTCATCTCCGGCGATTCTGTCCTGCCGGTTCTGTCGTGTCACGGGACTCGCAAATCAGGCTGAGATCTCACTCTTGGCATGCCCCCCGCCCCCCGTAAGATGCGGTCCAGCTGCCTAAACCCTGCCAGGGAAGATACTCACGGCAGGACGATTCGAACCCACAGTGGTGCTGGTTTTTGCGTAACAATTGAAATAGACTTGAAGGGTTTAGAAAAACTGATCTGAGAGTTTATGTTCAATTTATTAAAACCATAAAAATCGTTTAAAAAGTTCATTTAAAACTAGGCGGACTGGGACTCTGTTCACAGAGAAACGAGCTGAACAGAGAGGGCGTTTTCAGAGCTCCTCCCGGTGCTGCGCCGCGTCCAGGGCCTCTCGGTGGAACCGACCCCCTGCGATCTGGCGGACACGGTCACTTCCCGGAACCTGCAAACTGAGGAGTCCTCGAGCAGCCCAGAAACACGTGAGAAATAATTTCAGGTGAAAAAGTAAAAACGGTGACTACTGATTTAGCGTTCACAGATCCCTCACCGAGGGAAAAAAACCAAACCTACTAAATATATGTATGAAGCCTGGAAAGTTTTCACTTGTGTCTACGAAAGCACGCTGCCACGTCTGTGTCGGAGTGCCTGAAACGCTGTCTCCAGCGAAAATAAGCACAGGTTTGCGACTCAGCGGGGGGAGCGGAGACAGCTGCAGCAGAGCGAAGAGTAGATGAATTCCAAATAAAATTGCTGAATTCAGTCTTAAAATGAAGATTCTGGCATGCGGAATCCACGAGGTGTTCTAGGGGAGAGAAACCTTTATCTGAACTTATGTCCCCGCACAGCTCAGATAAAAGGTGTCGCGAATGAGCTCACGTCTGTGCGCGAGGAAACAGTAAAAGGCCGTTGCGGGAACAGAGGGGAGGCGCACGGGAACAGAGGCCCGTGTGTGCGGCACGGAGCCCTCGCATGGAACACACTTAACGGCCTGCGAGCTCTCGCACTTAGTGTACTTGCACGTGGACCCGAGCCCAGGCGGCGCCCCAGGGAGAGGCCTCCGGGGCTGCCGTCCAGATGCCTGAGCAGCCGACTGGAGCTGCTTCTGGAAGGAATCGCTGGATTTGTGTCCGCCATCCCAAGGCGTCTGGGGGACCCTGTGGGACCATGAGGGGGATCCCTGGGGACCGCGGAAGACAGGCCGTCTACGGAAGGCAGGAGGTTTAAGGACCCGCTTCTTTGATCCAGGGGAGGCTTATTCGAATAAGTTGCTTACAAGAGCCGCTTCCTGGAGCCCCCCATGGCCACAGCTAACCTAACGCTCAACCTCGAGCAATGCGGCCGCGCCCCCCACACCTCGATCTGTTAGTCACACAAATATCAAACGCTCTTCTAAGGGAAGATACATTTTATGGGAAGATACCAGATTAGCAGGAGACAGAAATTATCCGCATGGAAGGCCTTTTACAAATTAGGGAAACTGAGGGACCCCAGGTAGAGAAGTCTGCTTAAGTTATTTATCCCCCATTTCTGGGTTAAATGGTCCCTTTATTCAGAAAAAACATACATGAACTTCTCACAAACCCAGTGTTTTGTGAACACAGTTCGAGAAACAAGGACACGAAGAAGCTTTATTTAAATCCCCTCCTGTTCCAGAGGAGCTGACCCAGAAGGGCCCACACCTGCCTGGGGTTGCCTGAGGTGTGTGCAGGGGCCGTGAGAACGGCGGGGGCGGGGAAAGCCGTCGGGCAGTTGGTGATTATTAATTTAGTATTTGCAGACCGTGTGTCGACATAGCAAACTTCACGTCACTCTCAGAACTGGGCCCCGGATCTTACACGGTACAGGAGGGTAGGTTATTCGGATGGGTGAGTTCAAAATGATCTCCTCGGGTCTGTGAGGCTGATACTTGGCAAATCACTTCCATTACCCTTAAATCGTATTCTGCTATTCAAACTCTTGCCATACTATGCATCCTAATGCATATGGATTTAGATAATATTTGGTCTCTAAGGGTTTGGGCTTTTTTTTCTTTCAATAAGCAACTCTAAAGACATATTTAGGAGTAAATGTAGATAATTATTTCTTAGTGTAAGAACAATGATACTTCAGTAATATTGTTTTTTAAACTTCCATTTAAAAATATGGGAAAATGACTTAAATTCGTTTTTTATAGAATAATACACACATGGCATTTATTTTTCTTGCTTAATTGCACTGGCTAGAAGCGCCAGTAAAATGTTAAATAAAAGTGGTTGGCCAGGTGTCCTAGCTTTGCCCTTGATCTTAATGTGCTTTCGAAGTAAAAGACTTGGACATAAGTCATTTCTAAGAATCCAATGATGAACGTTTCAAATATGGTAAAAATCTCTTAAATCTAAATAATGCTTCAAGTCGTTAAGGAAGACACAAGCTACAAAAGAGATAAATTGTAAAAACATCAGACTACATCAAAGCAGCCAGGCATAAGATACCACACATTACGTATTTCCATTTATTGGAAAAACCTAAAACTGGCAAATCTGTACATACTGACAAATAGTGGTAGACTGGGGCCGGGGGGTGAGACTGGGGATTGGCTTGACAATAAGCTCAGAGAGTCTCTCAGGAGTAATTGAAACGCTTTAAAATTATATCATGGTGATGATTGCACGGCTGCAAAATCAGAGTCGCACACATATAATGGTTGAACACTTTAGTAGGTGAATTTCTCAATAAAACTGTTCACAATAAATAATTTTCAAGAGAAGAAAACATATATTTTCCCTAAAAATCAGATAATGAATTTAAAAATACAAAAGAAAATAGATTCTTGAGCCCACCCCCCCATTCTTCAGATACAGGTAAGTTGAGCCCTGGAGAATGTTCCCTAGGGCTGGAATGGGAACGGCGGGTGTCGTGAAAGAGCCCAAACGGAAGCTCAGCACTCTCTTCCCCGATTCCACCTGTGCTCAGGTGCGAGCTGCACAACCTGCTCTGTCTACTTCTCTGTACGCATCCTTGGGAGGATTTCACAGTTTCTTTCCAACACGCCAATTTGGTTTTCCGATGGTATATTGGCAGGAATTTCTTCCCCTTTTTTCGTGGGGGGGGGGGGGAATGTCCTACACCTGCCACCACAAAGCAAAAGAGCATCCTGAGTTTGGTGGCTTAGCGCCTAACCTGGATCGAGGACTTCTAGAGACATTCTCCTCCTGCAGAGGACACTCTTGCCTGAACATTTTCACGGCGGTAGCGTTTCCATGGGGCTTTGCCAGCGTGACCAGAGAGCCTTCCGCTGCAGTTTCGAGAGCAGATTTGAGAAAGGAATTTGATCCGAGCACTTCTGTAAGTCCTCCGTGTGTGTTGCTGGGTTGGGAACCGGCGAAAGCGATCGACACGTAGTCTCGGCCCTCCAGAGTGAGGTGACATTGAGAAAGTTGGATTCTGCGGTTCTCTCTCAGAACCAGACGTGTGTGCTCAGAGCAGCGAGTATGATGGCATGGAGACACAGGAGAGAACTAAAGACAAATCCTGGAGGACTTCCATGTTCAGATGTTGGAAGGAGGAAGAGAGGGGGCTAGGAAGAAGAACGGGACTTTCACGAGAGAAAATCAGACTGGGAATTCCGGAGAGCCTGGCGGTAATCCGTCCCCCTCGCCGCCGGGGGCCGTCGCTGACTCCCGAGAGGTTTTCTTAGAGGCGGTACTAACGTCAGATCGACCCGGGAGAGGGCTGAGTGGGGCAGAGAAGGGCCAGACTGGCAGTGGGGAGAGAGGGGTGGGAGCAGGAGGTGAGGGCAAGCACGAAGGGGACAAGCAGCTTCGAACGTTTGAGGAGAAAGGAGACCCGGGAAGCGTGCGGTGACCGAGAGAGTGACGGGGACGTCCCGACAAAACAGCACGACCATGATGGGAAGTAGAATCAGCAGTGTCCCCACGCCCAGGACCGAGTGCGGTGAAGCGGGGCGTGGCGAGGGGGGTGGCCTGGAGGACGAGGGCCCGTCGAAACGGGGAGCCCCAGGTTATTACCGCAGGGGAGGAGACTGGCAGTTGGGGAAGGAAAGGGGTTCGGAAGGGCCGGACGTACCGAGTCAGGCCTTGCAAATCAGTGGCCACCACGGGCCACAGCGGGCGTGCGTCCCTTTGCCGGCTGTGGCCGCAGCTGGGACCGCATCAGTTTGGAAGATCCGGTCGCTTTCCCACTCAGGAGATTTTTAGATCAATTATGTGTCTAACGTCCTTTTCTTTCCGATTGTCCTAGTCTGTATCTTGGACTTGTCTATAGGTTTTTGGACAGAATTACCAATTTTATGTCATCATTTTCATCAGTCTCTCCTTCCAGAAGGCTCTCCATTCTTTCGTGATACTATTTCAATCTTCTTCGGTGTCAGTTTTGCTTTCACTGAATTTAATGAGAACTTAATTCCTCTGTTAACTTTCCATTTTGCAGGAATTACGCTCTGCTCCCTGGGTCTCTACGGTGCTTCATTATCATCTCATAGCTACCAGGTCCATCAAAGGCGGCCCAACTATTGTCATTTCTCTTCTAATATATGAAACACGGACAATCTTAAATATTCGTCTTACTTCTATAAACCATCTTGTTCAGAAACATTCTTTTTCTTTCCTCCTGATCGGTGCTCTGTGTTTTTAAGAACTCAGAGCGGTTACTATGTTCGGTTTACACAGCCCTGAACAGAGAACGGCCCGTCAGTCCCCGGGGCGGCCGCTACAGAAGCAGGTGGTGTGGACACACCGCCAAGGTTCACTCGGGTGCTGATGTTTTCACCTTGCTGATGTAGACTCGGCGGGCCAGGTGACACAGGCTACCAGCCACCTCGTGCCTATGACACAGTGGGCACACTGTGCTGAACCTGAGGTTGGCTTGTGTCCCAACTAATATTAATCCCGTTGTCATGTTTTACAAGGAATTTGTCCATTTCATTGGAATTCTTCAATTAATTGGTATAAAGTTGTCCATTATATTTGCTCATTATCCTTTTAATATCTGTATGATACATGATGATATCATACCTTCAAATAATTTTTAATGTTTATTTTTGAGACACAGAGAGACAGAGTGTGAACTGGGGAGGGGCAGAGAGAGGGAGACACAGAATATGAAGCAGGCTCCAGGCTCTGAGCTGTCAGCACAGAGCCTGACATGGGGCTCGAACTCATGAAATGCGAGATCATGACCTGAGCTCAAGTCGGATGCTCAACCGACAGAGCCGTCCAGAGGCCCCAATGGTATCATATCTTTCATTCCTGATGTTTGTCCTTTATGTCCTCTCTTTTCTCTATATTAACCATAGCTGAAGTTTTATCAATCTATTAATTTTTTCAAAACTCAAAGCTTGCCTTTATTTTTTCTCCTTTTTGTTTCCTACTTCAGTCTACTCTACCCCATTATTACTTTCTCTCTTTTGGTTTTTTGGGGGGAAGAGTTAATTTGCCCTTCTATTATTAGCTTCTTTAGAATACATCTTAGATTTTAAACCTGTTCTTCATGATATAAATATTTTAAACTATCCATTTTCCTTTAAGAACTGCTATTGCTACATTTTGCAAATTCCAATATGCTGTGTTTTCATTGTTATTCAGTTCAAACTGTGTTCTAATTCCTTGAGATTTCTGTTGGAGTGTGGATTTCTTAGACGTGTCTTGCTTAATTTTCGGACGGCTCAATATTTTTGAAAAATTTTATTCTTACTGACTTCTAGTATAATTCTGGTATAGTCACACTCTGTATAACTTCAATCCTTTTAAATTTATCAAGGCTTGCTTTACAGTGCAGCATAGGGGCTATACTGGTGAATGTTCCAGGGACACTTGAAAATAATACGTACTTGCCATTGCCGTGTATAGGAATCTGTACACATCGATTAGGTCAGTTTGTTAACAGCTATGTCTTCTGTATCCTTAGCAATACCTTTTGTTTTCTTATTTTAAAAATTATAAAAAAGAATGTTAGAATTTCCCACTATAATTGAGGGTTTGTCTATTTCTTCCTTAGTTACATTTTACTTTAAATATTTTGAATCTCTGACATTATTATATCTTTTTGATTAAGTCACTTGTTATCTTTATAAGCTACATGTATCTTAAGTTCTATTTTTTTTTTTTTCTGGATAGTATTGGAGCTATCTTGATTTCAAGCGTTTTTCCATATTTTTACCCACGGCATTTCTATATCTTCACATTTCATGTGTACCTCTTATAAACAATGTGTAGTTTTGTCCTGCCTTTCTATCCATCCTGACAATCTCTTCCTTGTAATGGGAGAACAAGGGCCATTAACGTTTAATGTAATGACTCATAGGATGGAATCTGAGCTCACCTGGTTGGTATTTGTTTTCTTTTGTTCACTCGTCCTTTGTTCCTTTTTTCCTGACTTCTGTTCAAATAACTAAGTAATTTGTAGTACTGACTTTTGTCTCTTCTATTGGTTTCTAACTATTTTTTTCCTTTTTTAAGTGGTTGCTCCTGGGACGAAGTTTAACTTTTCGTGGTCCTCATTCACTGTGTGCTCAATGTGAGAGCCTGTAACATTTGCACTTTGGTACGAACGTTATGTATTTCACTTTCACCTTGAACTACATTGTTTTAGTTTTTATTATTTCCCTTAAACAATCCTTTTACTCTTAAAAAACTTTTAAAAAGTGAGAAATACTTAAGAAAACATTTCTTTCTATTACATGCATGTTTGCAATGCCCAGTGGTCTGCATTCATGCCTGTGGTTTCTTGTTTCAACATGACAACGGTTTGTTTCTGTTGGAAATTGTTCCCTTAGTCTTTCCTACGTTTCAAGACTGCTAGCTCAAATTCTCCAAACATTTGCTTATCTGGAAATGTCCTTATTTTGTTTTAATTACTGAAAGAAATATTCACTAGATGTTATATTCTAGTTAGCGATGTTTTCTCTTCAGCCTTTGAAACAGGTTCCTCTGTTGTGCTCTGGTTAGAATTTTGCCTAATGAGAAATATCTTTGCTCTTTCATATGCAATGAATCTTTTTTCCTCTGGCTATTTATATGATTTTCTTCTTTGTTTTTAGTAGTTTGACTCTCATGTATCTGTGTGTGGACTTTTCGGTTGGATGTTTTTTGGTTTTATTTTATTTTGTTTACCTCTGTCGTTTTGAGGGCATCGGATCTGTGCGTTGATATTTTTGATCAAATTTGGAAAATTCTGACCTTATTCAATACGTGGGTTTTCTGCCCCACTTTTCCTGCACCTTTGCTTTCCCTTTTGGTCCTTAAATTACTTTTTTGTTTGTCCACTTCATGCCATAGGTCATTAGTCGCTGGGGCTTGTCATCGTTGTCATTGTTTGTTGGTTTTATTCTAGTTGTTTATCCTCCCTGTGATTAGGTTGGATAATTTCCCCTGTTCTGCCTTCAGGTTCACTGACTGGTCCTTCTCTTGTGTTCCATATTCTGTTGATCTCCTATCATAAATTCGGTATTTCAGGTAATACAGTCTTGAGTTACAATCTCAATCTTCCCCCGATCTCCAGTTTTTTCACGGCTCCTTCGATTCTCCGTTCTCACACTTATTTTACCTTTTTTACCCATCGAGTTGGCACACTCATGAATGTACCTGTTACGGGTATTTCATTATTTTTATTTTACTTTAGCTTTTTAAATGTTTATTTAATCTTGACAGAGAGAGCAAGCTGGGGAGGGGCAGAGAGAGAGAGAGAGAGAGACAGAGGGTACAAAGCAGGCTCCGAGCTGTCAGCAGAGAGCCAGACACGGGGCTCAAACCCACAAACCATGAGATCGTGACCTGAGCTGACGTTGGACCCTTAACCAACTGAGCCGCCCAGGTGCCCCCTGTTATAGGTATTTTAAAATCATTATTCACCAATTCCCGAATCTGGGACATTTGTAGGTCTATTAGCATTGGCCGCTTCTCCCCTCGACTATGAATTTCGTGTTCCTATGTATTTCTCTGTGTAGTGTTCTTCATCTTTACTGCACACTAGGTGCTGCAAAATATACTTTGCCGGGACTCTGGAGTCTGTTATCTGTCTCTAAAAAGTGTTGAGCTATTTTTCTGAAAGGCAATTAAATTACCAGTGAATTGCCTATCTCTTACAAGCGGTTTGGTTTTGTGGTTTTTTTGAGTAGATCTATTTTGATTTATTCCTTCGTCCGAACACATAGATCTTAGTCCCACGCGATGGTCCTTTCTCATAAGGCTTCATTCCCCTTGGGATCTATCAGGAAGCCTGAAATATTGAGCCAGGCCCTATAATCCGACATGCACTCAGAGCTCTGGCTTCCCGGTGACTTACAGCCCCTGCGCAATTTCTCCTCGGAGTTCCGAGTCTTCCAGCCGATGCTTTAAATAATAATCGTTAAAGTTTCCCCTCTTGCACATGCGATTTAGGAGTCAGCCTCGACCCGAGGTGTTTTGCCTTCGGATTGAGAGGCTGGCGTCTCTTGCCTTTCTGGGATTCTTCTCCTCAATTTCAGAATCTCTGGTTCCCACAAATTCAACTTCTGACTCAAAGCCCGAAGGTACTGATGCCTCTGTTCTCCTGCCTAGAAACACCTGGAGGGGTCCTACGGGATGAGACAGAAAACTGGGCATCGTTTCCGTGATCCTCTTCCTTCAGCGCTAAAATCCTCGTCAGTCTCTGCTGGTTTGGGTACATCTCGAATACCTCTAAATAATAGGTTTTTAAATATCTCGTCCAGAGTTTATAACAGCGGCCGGCAGGAGAGTTATCTGATACGATCCTCTCTGCCGTTATTGGAAGCTGGGAATCTTCAGAATTCAGTTCAGTATTTGGAGAAGCGAACGCCTTATGGGGGAGAAACGAGGGTCTCCGCTCCCCAGGTCTACGCACGCTGACCCTCTTCATGTCCACACCGTGGGCTCTGCTGGACTTCCTGACCCCTGCGCTGGCCTCTGTCCTCACTCTTTGTCTCCTGCTCAAGTGTCCAGAGGGGATATACTGGGAGGATGTGGCAGAAGAAGGTGGGGGTGTCCGGAGGGCATGTGAGGCCAGGTACTGGTTTGGGGTTTGGGCAAGGACGAAACTCGGGATAAGACAGTCTTTGGTGAGCGTGTGTTTGTACGAGTGTGTGTGAACGGTTCTGAAGCAGAGAAACTCTCCCTCCTCCGGCTCCCACCCCGCCCCCGAGGAACCGAATGAGGAGCCAGCGGAGACCGGTGTGAATGACAGCATCCGTCCCCAAACCGTGAACTATTTTCAGCATCTCCGCTGTGCGGAAACCCAAATTCATAAAACAGCAGACAAAGGGAGAGCTTCCTTGGTGCCGGCTCCGGGACACATCCAGACACGTCCGGAGAGCTCTCCGCGGGGCCTCCTTCCCTCCGGTGGCCCCCGCGACGTCGTGCGGGGCCCTGCAAGCCAGGGGACGCAGGTGGGACTCACGTCTTCCTGGTGCCGTCAGTCAGAGCCTGAGAACTAACGCCATCCCAGCGCACGTGAGGCCGAGACGCCCGAGGATGTCACTGCGTGTCTTTGTAAAGAGATGCTTACCCGTCTCAGGGACAGGAAACGTGGAAAGGGTCACGGAAAAGCGCTTCCTAGTGAGCGTGCGTGGTTCTGTGGCGGGAACAGCACAGTTCACGTCCGTGACTCTGCTCTTTTTACGGCTGACCACAGTGCCCTTGGCACGGCCGCAGTGTTTCTGTGGACCTACTAATACACCCGGCAAGGTTCGAGTTAAGTACAGTCAAACCGACCCGTTGCTTTTCAGGTGAATTCGATCTTTCCATTCACCCTTCAAATAAAAGGCCGATGGTTTTATTTCCCTTGCTGAATTTCATATTCCGCACAGATGCGAAACATTTTGAAAAGTATTCATTGTATGTTATTGAGCTCCTTTTAAGAGATTGAAGAATACGATCCTAAGATGATGCAAGAATGTTCCGGTCCTCATTTTTAAGAGCTTCTGGCTGGGCGGGGAGAGAGAGGCGCTGGGGACCGAGGAGGAGGGAGCAAGGCCACCCTCTGCCGTGGGAAGAGTGAGGACCAATGGCTGATTTTGCTTAAGTGAGGGAAGTGTCCCAGCAGCAGCGTCCGAGCTGGGAGCAGCAATGAGGAGAAGGGCGGGAATCCGTCCCGGCTGGGAGGGCCGGCCTGTCTTGCTGAGGACTAATTTTGTTCTGTGTCCTCCTCAGTCTTTCATTCAGCCAGGGACACAGTGGCCCCAGGTGCCCGGCGCTCCCGAGGGGACAAATCTGTTCCAGATGACTGGGCCGTGGTGCACAGCTTTCTCTTCATTGCCGGCAAGCATATCTGAGTGTGGACGTGCTTCTAAGATAAACCGTATTATCTCTGATTTTAAAATCAAACAGAAACGACTTGTCATATTAGGTACTGGGTTTTATCACATTTTGACCACAAAACAAGCACTTTTGCACGGTTTCCAAGGACAAACACTCCAGCGCAAGCCCCCCGTGTTTTTTTAGGACCAGAGTAAACTCGCTTGGTTCTCCCTTTCCTTGTTTCTGTTTTTAGACCACCACGGTGATACCGTTGTGAAATCCAAAATTTAGGGAATAAAGACTAAAAACACGCTCCCAGTCAACCTCGGCTGCCCGCCTCAGGGGACACATTACAATATCTGGATCTATCCTTTCCTAATTTTTAATACAGGAAACGATACAAAATCAGAGGTCTTATTTCCCTAGTTTTTGCACAAATGGGAACATACTACGCACAGTGCTTTTGAGTTTCCTTTTTAAATTATCGATATGTTTCGGGAGCTCTCCATGTGGATGACTACAAAGCCACCTCCTTCTTACAAGAGTGCTGTAATTTATCTGCTGCCCCCTTTTGAGGGACGGAGGGGTTATCCTTAATTTTCCCACTAATTTAAGACTGTGATGAGTATTTGTAGCCAGAAGTCTGTGTGTACCCCAGACCTGCTCCTCAGCCCGGTTTCTGTCACCGAGCCACCGGAACGGCGTGGAAATTCCCAGGACGATCAGTGTCGGAGCCACAATCAGAACGCTCCATTTTCCTTGAGTCGCAGGTTTATTTCCACAAGCTCACCGCGCTGTCTTAGTATTACGTCGCATCTAGCCAAATTGCTAAGTGGTTTTGCCATTTTTTTTTTTACCAGATTGTTCTTTGAGAATTTGAAGAAATTCTAATGGATCTAGCCGCCTAGAATTTGCAAAACGTGTTTAAACACTTGCAGTGCACAATTGTACATAATTTCTCGAGGCCGAGGGCCCCTTGAATGTCGGTAAAGGACCCTCTAATTTCACAAGTAACTTTGGCTCCAATGCTTGTTCTAACACTTCCACCAAAAATTAATAAATATCGTTTAAAATTCCCCATTCCATGGCTAGTCCCCTCGATTCCCAGATCACAGCTATAAAGTATGAAAACTGCTAATGTCATACCCACGGTCCCTTCAAAAACAAACGAACATATGGCCATTGAGGGTTCAGCTTCACAAGTTGGGAACTCATTTGCTTCTCGAGATGGAAAATTCATTCAGTTGGCACTAAGCAGTAACAGCTATAAATATGATGTCTAAATATTTTATGAATAAAACTCCAAAATCTCAGCGAAGCACAAAACAGATGCTTCCTTTAACCACCGCCGGCTCCTGTCTCCGTTACAGGTTGGCCCACTAGTGATGTTCAGATTCAGTTTCAAACACAAACCTCAGAAGCATGTGCTAAAGCTTAACTAATCTCTCTTTACTAACGCATGCATAATATGCCTAAGTATCGCTAATTCAGCAGCGAAAAATAAATTACACTTTTAAGCCAAACAATTAACACTCAACTTTAAATGCTGCTTGCTAGAGCAAGTAGGCAGAAAGTCTACTGTTCCGCGGCCGCCGTGGCTCCCAAGTGCATCCGATGGGATTCTATTAGTATTTTCCCACAAATCTCTTCAAGCACTTCATTAATTCGTCCGGGGTTGGCATAAACTAAAGAACACTCCGCGAGTTCCATGAGACAGAAGCCGTTTCTTAGACGTCTGCGCGGATGTGGTCTCCGCCTGCCTCCACTCCTCGGGGGACTGGTCCCCAGCCCGCTGGGGTGCGGTGTCCAGCCGCTCCTGGTGGCCCCCCTGCCGACTCGGGCACGACCCGGGCTCGACCCCCTGCGCCTCCTCCCGAGGCTGCCCCGGCCTCCATCGAAGCGCCCCGAGTGAGGACGTCCTGCCCGCATCTGTGCGCGGCTGCCCCGCGGCCTGCCCGGCGCCCAGGGTGCTCGGCGTCCGGGGCCCAGGGCGCTTCTGGACGGCCGCGCGGGAGGCCCGGGCAGGACCCTCGGCCCGCGCCGCCCTCGGAAGGGTTCCCGCGCGCAGGCTCCTCCGCTGGGCCACCCGAGGGCCGGGGGCGCGGGTGGGGCGGCGGGGGCCGGGGACGCAGGCTGGCCGGCCGGGGGCGCTGGGCCCTCGGGGACACGGATCGGGGACATTCGCGAACGCGCCCGCGGGTGTAGACCCACGCGGCGTGCACAAGCCGCGTCCGACCTCCCGTTCTGAGCGAGCCTTACAGGTGGGTTGGTCTATCCGCTTGTCAAGAAGCACGCCGTTATTACTCATTTTGGGTTACACCCGCCCGGCCGGGGTTTACCCAGGAGCAGCCGCTGCGGGAAGCGCCACGCAGCCGCCGGGCCCCGGGGGCACAGGACCCCCGCCGCGGGGACGTCCCACGAAGCCAGAGCTGGAAGGGGTGAACCACACTCCTGCCTGCTGTCATCCGCCTCCAGGTGCTGGGGGAGGGCTGGCACCTGTCTCCTGCTGCCGCCTCACCTCCAGGCCCCCTCAGCACCACCTGCCCCCCCAGCTCCCTCCCCACTCCCCCCCACAAATTCCCCGAGACCCAAACGGTATGGAAGCACATCTATGACACTGCACTTCCCCGGCGCCGGGAAGGTCATCACACGGGATCACCCTGGTAGAAACCTGGGCTTCGATCGCAAGCTGGTCTGGTCTGTCGTGATCAGGGGACTGTCTTCCACCTGGAACCTGCGCGAGAGACCAGTCAGGCTGGTTCAGGGGTCGCCTGACCGTGGGAGGGGAGGGCACGCCAGTGACCCGGCAGAAGTGGGGACACTCCAAGCGCCGTGTGGCACTGAGTCAATAAAATTGAGGACAGCGTGCGTCTCCTGATTGTCGCGTGGTCATTGGTGCAAAAGGAGGTACCGAGGGCTTCCTGTGTGCCAGGCACTGTGTGTGCCGCAGGGACGCTGCACAGCCTGCCACTCCTCAAACACCGCCGAGCAGGAAGAATAACCCAGGAGGGCCTGAGGGGGTGCAGCCCCACTAGCATCTCCGAGCGTGCCGTCCTGGGTGACTGTCGTGACGTGTCACCTTTCCTTCCCTTCAGGGATCGTGAGGGACACTCTCCGTTGTCACAGGGGTAAGGACTTTCTGCCTGAAGGGGCCCCCTCTCTAACCAAGAGACGGACAAACTCCTCAGTGGGGGTACAGGTACCGGCACCTGCGCAGAGGGCCCCGGACTTCCCGCCGCCCTAACCTTCGCCCCCGCCATCCCTAATACTAACTGCGACCCTACACGGAGGGAGTTAAGCCTTTGTCCCTTTAAAGATGAGGACGCGACCGCCATGAGGATGTTTACTGACGTTTCTCCTGAAGAGGGGCGGGTTTCGGGGAAGCCACGGGGACCTCAGTCTCCGTCTCCCGGCCCATCCTGTTCTCTAGGGCAGGTGGACACCGGAGCCGCCGGCTAGCAGGTTTCTGGACAGAGGTTTTCTTATCATTCCCTTACCTGCAAGGTAGTAATTCATTAAAACGAATGACAGCAGACGCCAGAGCTGGACGGATGGAGAAATACCTCGTGTGCCCAAAACGGCCGAGTGCCAGCTACGACTCCATGTAGCACACCTCCTCGCTCCTGAAGAGGAGACAAGGAGTCCTTTCCGAAGACCTGAGCTCATTGTTGGTTGTAAGAATACAAACCTGGGGTGTAAACCCAGTTTTTGCTTTGAAATGAAATTGGCATGCAAAATCCAACACAGGCATTAATGTTAAGTTGTAACGATCTTACTCAAAACATAATTTTAGAATTATCGTGTAAACTAATTCTCATTAGCTTAGGCTACTTCCGTTGAGGTCTTGCCCGTGGCATAAATACGAATCACGTCTTACACCTTGGCTTATTCGTCCATTGCCTCTTCACTAGTGCACACATTGAAATAAAAATCCACGCAAATATTCCATTCAGATAGCTTTGGATAGAAATAAATCCGAGAGCCCTCTAATATGTCACAAAACTGTATATGGCTGGCACAATTATTATTTTTTTTACTAGATTCTTGGGTCCAACAAAGTCTCTTTATTACTCTTTCACTGGGACCAGGACTTAAATCAGAAACTCAGAGGCCAGTGCTGTAAAAGGCAGCTTAAATTGTAACCCAAATAATATATCCGCAAAAAATGCTCACCTGATGAAAACAGTGAGGTCGCAAGAAGCATCAAATGTTTGTCTTCATAAACGCACTTACGTTTTTGGATACTGGCACTCTATGTTTTGTCCGTATGTTTATTTAATCCTACACTAAATCTCTGTTCTTCACATTCTAAACATGAAGAAAATGAGTATTTGAAAGGGTAAGTAACTCTACCTACGGAATTAGAGTTTGCGAACAGATTTAAATCCAGGTGTCTCAACCAAGGGTCCTTCGCTACGATCCGTGCTCCCTCCTGACGGGTCTTCTCCCCCCATCTGCGTTCTTGCAAGGTCAGGGACAGACACGCGTGTGAGGACCAGCTTCCAGGTTGCTGGCGGTGTGAGTCCTCTCTTCCTAGAGACTTTTCCTACCCGTGAAACTCGGCTCATGGTGTCTGCCTCATCGGGCTCGTGAAGATGAAGGGGTTTTTAGAATACAAGATTGCGTACGTAGGCCGAGCTCCCGGGCCGAGCATGCGGCAGCCACGCAGGAAATGCCTTACCTCTCTCTGTCTGTTTTAACTCAAAGGTGTTATCACAGACATGTCTTCCCCTCCACACGCGTGGATCTTCCACCTCGCGTGTGTTACAAACAACATCTGAGCGTGTGCTGTGTCTCAGAAAGAGCTGCAGAACCCTGTTCAGATACTGAATTCGCTCCAACTGGTTTTCACTAATTTGGTTCCCAGCTAAACACGTTGAGAGAGCAGAAATTCTAATCCGTTGTAACATTTATTCTTTTTCCTACTCTCAGATAAATAGATTAGTATCGTTAGGATTAGGTTTGCAAAGATATGCCCAATGGGCATGCCCAAGATGGCCTGTGTTTGTGTTTCTGCACACTCGTGTGACAGAGAGAGAAGAGACCACCTACGTTAAAAACGGGTGGGGGCGCCTTGGGTGGCTCAGTCGGTTGAGCGGCCGACTTCGGCTCAGGTCATGATCTCACGGTTTGTGAGTTTGAGCCCCGCGTCAGGCTCGGTGCTGACAGCTTGGAGCCTGGAGCCTGCTTTGGATTCTGTCTCCCTCTCTCTCTGCCCCTCCCCCATTTGTGCTCTGTCTCTCTCTGTCTCTCAACAATAAATACATGTTAAAAACAAATTAAAAAAAAAAAAAAACGGGTGGCTCCCGTACAGAATGCTAAGTCAACCAATCCTGAAATACTGCTTTTTCTCTTTTTATTTAAGGTCTATATTCTTCGCAGACGTGATGTTCACCACGTGAGAGGGTGGGTATGCTGATTAGCCTAGTCGTGGTGATTATGTCACAAGATACCGGAGTATCGAGACAACGCGTTCCACATCTTAAAGAGACATAATTTCTGTGTGTCCTGGGACATCTCAGTAAGTATGCTTCAAAGGCTGTATTCTTTCATAATAAACATCGACAAAGGTTTACTCGTATATGCCTATTGCTTATTTGGTGTTTTATTATTTTTCTAGAGATTTGTTCTAACTTTAAAAGAGTAAATTAGTGACTTCCAAACTTGCTCCCCGTTTTTGATGGGACACATACACTTACTGCAACCGTCTAGAGACCATCGTTTTGTGGCGGGGTCCCTTGGGAGGTGTCAGGAATAGTTGAGGTGACCCTCCTGGCACATGGCACGGATCCGAGGAATCTGAGCTCCTGACTTCTAACGAGCCGGAGACAGACGCCATGGTCACATGGCCCGCCCCCTCCTCCCGCCGTCCTGGTTTCCGCACGGCCCCCCGGCCGGCCTCCAGCCTCAGGTCTCCAGGCTGGCCAGTGGCCGGTGCGGGCCGTGCTTGTGGACACGTCTGCGGGCCGGGGCGTCCTCCACGAGACGTGGGTCACGCCATGTCCTGCGGTCGAGCCTCTCCGGGCCTTCGTCGTTTCAACTGCCTTACCTGTCCTACCAGATCCCGAAACACCACGGTAGTTACAAAGATCAGCGATGGGTGGTTAAATAAGCTAAGTCTTACCCTGAATTCCCTTTCCGGAGCGTGGGTGGGGGGTCTCGGGAAGTTAGCAGGCGTGCGTGTCCGTCCGGCCCCCACGCCGATCGGGACCCCGCCTGCCCCCCTCGCCCCAGAGCTGCTCTGTCTCCCGACCCAGAGAGCGCCGACGCAGGTGCCGGGAGCAGGAACGGCTCTTCCGTGGCCTCGCACTCTTGCTCCCTGCGCTGCCCTCCTCTGCCCACCCGCCCAGCCCTTTCCCACCGGGAGCCCCTCCCTGACGCCGGAAACTAAGCCAGTTCCCGAGCTTTCTCCACGGCCTGGCCGAGCCGGAGTTTCACTCTGTCCAGATAACGATAACGGACTTCTTGCCTCCATCGGACCAGGTTTGGGTCACTGTACACCTGCTTTAAAATTTTTTTAATGTTTATTCACTTTTGAGGGAGAGGGAGACAGAGCATGAGTGGGGAAGGGGCAAAGAGAGAGGGAGGCACAGAATCTGACGCAGGCTCCAGGCTCCGAACTGTCAACACAGAACCTGACGTGGGGCTCACACCCAAGAACTGTGAGATCATGACCTGAGCCGAAGTCAGATGCTCAACCAACCGAGCCCCCCAGGCGCCCCAATGTACACGATTTTAAATGTATTTGGCATTGTTTTCTCAGAATTCTGCATAATTCCTGGCACGTAGGATGCTCTCAACAAATGTCTAACGAATATAATATCTCTATTTTATAGCTTCAAAAGCATTTCAATAATAAATGATTGCAGTGTTTTCCTCTATCTATATAAGAGTTCATGATATTTTTTTAAAAGGAAAGATTAAAGTCTCTATTAGCCTTATCTCTTAGACAGAGTGATTTTATGTATGTTCTGGAAAAACAGACACAATCATACAGCTTTTATTTCATTAACATGTTTAGAAATATAGCTAACATGACTTGGAAATATTTTTAAAGGAAATTGAGTTATCCTATAACATATTGTTTATATGTGCCTGAAATAAACTATGTAATGAAATCTAAACCCAATTCGGATTCCATCACACACACACGCACACACACACACATGCGTGTACACAGAAATATATGTGACATCACATACACACATACACAGAATGTACGTGCTCTCAAGGGAAAGCATACTGAAAGTCAAAATATCTATTTAAAAGCAAGGAAGCACTCGAGATTTCCAATCTTTAAATAGCAACGTTTTTATACACTTAGGGAAATCAGACTTCTGGTAGAACTTCAGCGTAAGAAGCGTCCGTGAGTCGATAAAAATCACCGGATTGTACCTTTCTTCCAGAATTGGTAAGGATAGCTCTGTTCACATTTTTAAATTAAATATCTATGAAATGATCTTAATTTTAAACTAAAAACTTTGACAGGTCTGTCAGAGAGGCCAGTTTCCTGCGGGCCGGGTACAGCGTGTGCTCTTAGAAGCGTCGAAGAAAGGCCCCTGTCACAAAGAACCCGAAAATTCTTTAAGGAAATAAAACTGGAAAAATAGAAGCAAAGCTTCACGAAGTCCTTCTTGTCTCAAACATCAGCAAGCATTTTCAAACTCGCATTTGCTTAGACCTTATTTATCCTAGAGATTCATTTTCAGTATTTTATTTCAAATTTCCCCTCCATGGTTTTGGAAGCGCTGCCCACCACAGGGTGCAGTGATCGTATCTCCGTGTCGGGAAAGCAAGCAGCACCGTGAATGACGGCAGACCGGAGACCGGGATTTGGCACTCAAGTTCAGGGTCGCGGAGCCTGGATGTTAGCTCTCAGGACGGTGTCGTGCTTTCCTGTACGTCTACCGGGGAGGACTGTGAGCGTGGGCGGTGACGTGCTGTCTCTCCGGGACATTCCAGGAGAACGTCAGGGTGGACCCGGTGTTCTACCAGGTTACGGATACAATGCTCTCTTGACTTGGACATTGCTTAACAAAGTCCACCTAGTGCAGGTTTAGTCGTGCGTTTTTCCGATGTGTAAAGCATAAATTAGGTAACTGAATATCCTCGTTCTGGAAAGTAGGCGGAAGGGTAGTCTTGAAACATGCCGTGGAGCTCTAAACGAAGGTCCCAACGATTCATGTCACACAAATATCACTAAGGCAATGACAAGGGCAGCCCCCTACGTGGCATGATCTCCCAAGACCACGATGGCCCCGATAATGAATAACGCTGTACAGTGCCAGGCCGTTGCTACTCTGAGTAGAGTGCCCTCTATAACGTCATTATCGAATTGTCAGAAAGTCTCGTAACTTGTGGTTTTGTTGCTGGTGTTGAAGGATTAAGTCTCCCGAGATTCGGCAAATACTTGCCCCATCATCTGGGGGACAGAAGGACGCACAGATTCAGTGCGAGCAGGAGAAGGTGCCCCACGGGAGTACTGAGCCGCCTTCCCTTCTCTGAGCCGTCGAGGAACGCAGCATCCCGCAGGCTAACGCACCTCACCGAAAGGCCGCACTCTTGAAGGTCACTACTGTCTTCTCAGTGCTGACACCGTGCCGGGTGCTGAGTGAGGTTCCGGCCGTAGGTGGAGGCGCTGAACCCTCCTGGCTTCGGGGCTCCGCCTTGGAGGATCAGGGCCGGGAGGCCTGGGAGACACCCGGGACTCCGTAGAAGAACGTTTTGTCCCTCGATCTCCGAGCATCGCATTTGTCATGGCACGCGTTTCTTCCGGGGTCTTTCTGTCTGTTGCTTGTTCGTCATCTCGAATCTGTAAGCCTAGGTCCTTTCAAACTTCGGGAAGTCTTCAGCCATTATCTCTTCAAACGCTTTTTCAGCCTCACCCTCTCTGGGATCTTTCCTCCCATTTATTTCCTCGCCGCTGCTCGCATTGGGCGATTTCTCCTCTCCTTCCCACCCGCGCTGTCATTCATTTCCTCTTGCTGAGCTCATTTATTGAGTTCTTAATGTTCGTGTTGTGTCTTTACCTGGAAAACCCCCTTGGGTTCTGGACACGCCGGGCCCTGTGCTGCGGGACTCTGGGGCCCATCCGAATGTTGTGTTTCAGCAGGCTTCCTCTGAAGACACGGGGGTTCCTCATTCTGGGCTGGATGTGACTTCCTGCTCTCCACAGGCTCTGCTGACACGTGGAAGGGGCTGTGCTCATCACCCTGGCCAGTGGCAAAAAGGCTGCCCGGGCCCCAAGGCCCCCGACACTAGCCCAGGGGGACAGTTAACAGCACCCAGTATGTTGAGGGTGAAAGCGTAGGACTGTTCTGTGGGGCTCGGTGGACACGGAGTGGTTGCTGCCGAAAATGAGTCTGCCTTGCGAGGCGGCCTTTCTCGACCCTTTGACCGGGGAGCGGGCTGTTCTTGGAGCTGCTCTCTTGTCGGCACGTGTTGGCATTTCTGGGTTGACGGCTTCTCTGTCTCCAAGTCTGGGATCTGTGACACAGAAGAAAAACCCAGGGGCTCACCACCACATCCATCCGTGGCCCTAAAATCCTAGACAACCTGCCTTTTTCTCTCCACCTCTCAGTAGTAAAACACTGTGTTACTTTTACACAAGTAAAAGACTTGTGTTTCACGCACAACGGTCAGAATTACTAGCTGCACTAGAGAGACGAGCAGGGAGAGGTATGGCCACCTCCATCTTTCTGGATCGGAAAGTTCTGTACGTTTGGTGTGAAGATCATAGAGTGAACAAAATTCATCTCCGAATGTAAACAAACCGACTCCCTCCCGACGGCTTAGATCGCTGCACTCACCCGTGGAAGTGGATAGACCAGTATACACACATGCGCACACACATATACATGGGTGCGCAGTCGAAACAGGTGCCGTTTCCTTGTGAATGCTGATTACATGTGTTGCACACATATTTACCATTTTTCTCATTTCCATGATGACAGTTGTCCCTAGTCCGGGTCAGAACTTCTTCTGAATTAAGAATCCCAGGACCAGAGTTGAGAAGAGTCAGTCACAAAACCTGTCCGAAAAGTGTCTTCATCCTCTACGCCGAGTCTGAGGCTTCCCGGTCCCATCCGGTTTGACAGACTGCAAATCCCAGCAGCCTCTGGGCTGATCGCTCCGTGAAGAGAAAACCTGTGACCGTGTCTACTTTCACGCAGGGAAAAACACCAAATTAAGCATTTGCACTAAGTGGAATTCACTGGAAATTAAGGAAGTGGTTCTAGCCCCCGCTGGGGTCTCCGCGCCGTCTTTGGGGCTTAGAACGGCCAACCTCTTCTTCCCCTGGAACGTGGTGATGGAGGACGGGAGGTAGAGTTGGGGAGAAAGACACCTGTAATGCAGCGATATCCATTTCCATTAGCAAATAAACAGCTACAAACCATCCCCGTGACGCAAATGCTACCTGACACTCGTCTCCCAGCCCCGGAGTTATGACCGTCTCGAGTTTGGGGAGCACACGTCCAACTCGGCATCTGGAGGACCGCTAGTGAATTTGATTTTTCAGCTTTTCCTAATGACAAATCCCTGAGTTGGAAGCCAAAAGGCAAATAACTGATTATAAGTGCAATGAAAGTCTCTTGAATTTACATATACATTCACGTGTACCCTGTCACATTTTCTTAACCTCGAAACCTCCACGCAACATATAAATGAACTTGTCTGAAATTGTTTTCTCCCCCCAAATTGCAGCCTATGTTTCTGCGGCACCGGTGCAATTACGCCATCTCGATTGCCTTGCAGGAGGAAAAAAAAAAAAAAAAGCACAAAGCAAAACTTTGTGTATCAAGAAAATAAAGCCTACGAAATTGCCTGTGACACACACCAACACAAAGACAGCTACACTTCCCCGGCAAGTGGACAGAATAAAAGTAGACAGTTTCTATTAACAATAACAAGACAAAATACGGAGGCCCTTTATCTCTTAAAATGTAAATTTATACAAGGATTCATGCCGCCCTGGTGTAAATATGAAATACCCCTTAAGACCACAGAACAAGAACGAATTGATTTTCCTCCTAGCTTCCCGCCATCTGCGGATTCTCATCGCCTGGCATTACATCAATGCTAAATTAAAAATCCTACACTCGAAAACCATTCGGGAGATTTGTGAGGTTCAAGCTGTTTATTCTTTAAATTATATGATTGATTTTGTATGTTCATATCTACTCTATCTGAATCATTTTTCAAGTTTATTCAATTGATTTCTTAGTGTTATGTGCTGTTCCTTCAATAACCTTTCTTCAGTGCGTATCAGCTTTATATCTGTCCTCATTTACATTTATAGGCCGAGAGCAGCTGAAAGTATATTGATTTTCTTCAAGCACTTTGGTATACAATCCCTAGTTATTTGTGATGAATGCTCTTTCTCATTTATGGTATTAAAGTCTCTGAGAGGAAACCTAATTCGATTTGCATTCATTTGGGTCATGTGCCCTTCAGAGATGCGCGCCGTGGAGGCTGGCGGGGCCAAATTCATACCTCGGCACGGCCACAGCCGGCGATCGGCGCGCCTCCTCCTGGCAGCCCCCTGAGCCCGTGTGCCCACGGTCCGCTTCTTTCATTTCATAATTTTTATTAACAGCATCAGCCCGGCTGACGGGTCTCGGTCACTGAACTCGCCCATTGATAAGGTGGCCGCGGCCGCTACCTGTTACGCAATCTGATATCCGCCGTCCGTGGCGTCGCCGGACGCTCCGAGGGGCACACTGTGCAATTAGTAAAAACATGGTGCGGATAATTCCTCTTTACGAATCATTCAAAGTCTCAATCTTCTGTCCGTTTAAGAGCGAGAGGGGGAGGGGTGGGCATGGGTGGGAGAGCGGAGGAGGAAACAAAAGGAGAAAGAAAGCCAAGCTGGGAGGAGTAAGACGCCCTGGTTCCGCAAGTGTAAAGGTTAAACGTGGATTATTTTGTACTTGCCCAGTAAATCAGGTTCTGGGAACGCCTGCCTAAACCCAGTGGCTTCGCTGATGTCCGTGGACACACGGTATCCGTTAGTCTAATAAAGGCCTCGCGCTGCTCCTCTCGTGTCTGGCCTTGCGACGCGCGCCCGGCGCCCTGAATTGTCGCGTCCCGTTGGGGACTCACGCCCAGAGCGACAAGTATAAGCCACCCAGTGGGTGGTCCTCCCCGCACCCGGTTCCTTGAAAATGCGCGTATTTGGTCTCACTCGCGGCGCGAGCCTAATCCACCTGTGAAACGTTTACTGCCCTTGCCCCTCCTTTAAAAAAGGACCCGTTTCCTGTTTACCCAACACTGAAACCAGACCGTGTGAAAACGCTCTCTGCTCTGAATCGAAAGTCACCCATTTCTTTTTGTCTCTGTCAGAAGGTGCCCCTTCTGAAGGACCTGAAATTGCACGCCATCCATTAGAAATGGATCCCCGACTTCAAGAGGGCTGCGTTTCTTTGAATGGATGTCCCATTTTGGTGCTAACTAGCTGTTTAAGACCTTGATTTTCATTTAAATGTGTGAAAGGAAATGCGTTCTTTCTAGATAAAATCGGGTAATCTCTCTGATACACTAAATAGGAAATGGGATCTTTCTTGAAATTTAATTTTTCAAATTACCTCAACCAAACAGAGGAGAGGCAAATCTGACAGTTAGATGTGAAGTCATTATAATGGGATGATGAGAAACACGAAGAAATTGAGGGCAGATTCAGGAAGTTTGATCTCTGCCTTAAGTACAATGATGTTAGGAATAGATTCATCACATGGGAAAGGTATTTGGCTCTTGGTCTCCTTAAAAAGATAAAGTGTTTTGTTTCTTAACCACCATGCCTTTGCTTGTTTGTTTTTTACATATGGCATCAATATAGACAGGCTAGTTCTAAGGTTAAGCTGAATGAGAAGGAAAAGGCCAGTCAGCCCAATAGTATTGGTGGTGTTGCTGTTGGTGGTGGTGGTCATTGTGATGATGATGTTGGTGGTGGTGGTGGTGGCAGTGGTGGCGGTATTGGTGTTGATTTTGGTGTTGGTGATGTTGGTGTGGACCGTGTTGGTGGTGGCAGTGGTGGTAGTCCTGGCGCTGGTGTTGGTATTGACGTTGGTTGTGTTAGTGATGGTACTGTGGTGCTGGTGTTAGTGTTGGTCACGGTGGTGATGATGACGACGGTGTTGGTGGTGGTGGCACTGGGAGGGGTGGTGCTGCTGCTGGTGGTGGTATTGCTGGCGTTGGTTGTAGTGGTGACGATGGTGGTAGTGGTGGTGGTGGTGCTGCTGCTGCTGGTGCTGGTGGTATTGCTGGCGTTGGTCATGATGGTGGTGATGATGGTGGTGGTGGTGGTGGTGGCAGGCTATCTCAGGGAGAGGCTGAGGTCTGCAGAGACAGGAGTGGGTAACACCTAGGAAAGAACTCGGGTTGGGGATACAAGTGAGAGCCGTGGTCCTGACTCAACTCACTGTCCAATTTCATCCCCGCTAAAGCGCTGAGCACCTGGCCTTTGAGCTACACTGTTCTCATTGAAAAGGAAAAGCCTGGACTTGGTGAACTGGGGGCCACTTTGCATTTTAATACTGCACGATGTGTGACACAGGTTTTTTACACAACATATACACAGTTGCCCCTGTGCCAGTCTGCGGGGTCTGGTGGGGGCTTCCACGTGTGGGGGGGGCAGCCTGACCATTTTGTGGGCCATCATTACAAACATTTACCAGGAGCTAAATCTACAGGTGCATCAGCTTGGCACTACGCATTCTACAGATGTGACCTCCCGACCCTTAAAACAAACTCAAGCTCAGTCACTTAAGTCTCATTATTAATGAGAAACTGGTATATCTTCGGGAAATAAAGATAGTAACTAAGCCTGTCATAAATGTCCAATAATAATAATACTTCAGTAACTTAAATATTTTTGAGAGGCAATGTTGATGCCTTTGTCAGGGAACTACTTTGGATTCTAGTCTGTTGGGTCCAAGAGTCGTTCCTTCTCTGCCTATATTTCAACTTTCGTAGCTCTACTTCTCCTTCGTAAGCCTGCCTGACGTACCCCGGTCTGGAGGGGCTGTTTCTCACTCCTTCAACGAGACCTCATCTTTAACTGAAGGACAGAGGGCCCTACACCTGCATCTTACAACAGCCACGGCTCGAATCATCACGCCAACCACGAGTCCAGCTTCCAACAAAGGAGACTCGGCATGCTCTTGAAAATTTCCATGATCGACCTTCATTTACAAGAATATACGTCCCAGAAGAGTGGTTTCCCAACAGGAGTGAAGGTAGGGAGAGCTGGAGAAAGCTACACTGCCGTCTGGGAACTGTATGTAAGTACATGCAGAAGGTGAGTCCTCTGAGCTTGTTGAAGTGGGGTTCATGATCGACAACCCCTTTCTTCCAGTTGAATAGTGGATATCTTTTTTTAAATGTTTAGTTATTTATTTTGAGAGAAAGAGAACACGTGAGCAGGGGAGGGGCAGAGAGAGGGGCAGAGAGAGAAGGAGAGAGAATCCCAAGCAGGCTCCACGCTGTCAGCGCCGAGCCTGACACGGGACTTGAACCCACAAACTGAGACATCTTGACCTGAGCTGAAATCAAGAGTTGGATGCTCAACCGACTGAGCCGCCCGGGAGCTCCCGAGTAGTGGACGTGGTTATTGCATTATAATTAGCATTCAATAAAATACCCGTATCCCAGAGCTCAGTGTAACGACTTTGGCGGTTGTAATGACCTGCGGAATCACCATGGAGAGAAGCCACTAGCAAGTGACTTTTTAAGTACACCCCATGTTACGCACAGAGGAGTTTTCATGGAGGGAAGTGCACACGCATGTAGGCAATCAATTTAATGCTTCTGTTCCCATCGGCCCTCCCAGTGGGCGCAAAAGACCCACTTGGAAATGCAGAGTTGACCCCGTCGCCATTTCTTCGAAGACGGTGACAACTTTCCTTCCCTCTCTCCCGTTACTGTCTCGCTCTGCAACCGGCACGGGTCCCACTCAGACACTCCTGCCGGGGGAGACGTCATTGCCGAGCGTGCACTTCCTCACGGGCAAAACCCAGCCGGCCACGCGGTTCTAACTACCAGGCTTGGCCCTCCTGGGCCGGGCCTCACTGACCTCAGGCAAGTACCTCTTATCTAAGCAACTTGAAGTGCTTGAAATGGGGCTTCCAGGGAAAAAAAACAATTCCATAATGTTCCTACAGGACACTCAATGACAGCTCATTTCCCTATTATTATTATTATTATTATTATTATTATTATTATTATTTTCCTGCTGGACCGCCTCCTTCACTGACCTCAGGGCTCAGGTGCTGGGCCCCCTTCCCTTCTACACATAAATAAAAGGATCCCGGCTGTCATTGTGTCTGTGCGTGAGCTCCCGACTGGGCTCTGAACACAGCTGGCCCGGCTCCTGTTTAACACCTGCCCTCGGTGCCGAACCTGCCCCTCAGGACTAACGCGGCCTCGACCGCACTGCCCGCCCTGACCAACGCCCAGCCTGTCTCGGGAAAGGGCGGCCACAGTCAGCTCACGTGCACCCCTGGCCCCGGGTCTCCCCCACGCTCCCCTACACCCTGGCACCCCCGCAGAGGGATCGGCTCTGCCTTCCGGTTAGCCAGCTGCCACCTGGCGGCCTGCTCCGCTCACGCCCCCAGTCCCCACCACATACCGCAGCCAGGGAGCCACAGACACAGAAGCCAGGACCAGTCGCTTGCTGCGCAAAAGATCCCCGTGCTGGGCCATCTCCTTAATGAAAGTCTGGGCCTCTTGGGTATTCTGGGAAGATGGTGGCCGAGGGGGTGACCTTTTACAACCTCCCCACACTGAACACAAAACAAGAAGACCAGCGAGGAGTCCCAAGACGGCAAATGCAAAACCCGGGAACAATTCCCATGGTGCAAGGCAGCGGCGACCCCAGAGGGCACAGGTCACCACACGTCTATGTGCAGCTGGCCCCAGCCAGGAGGACGCCAGACCTGAAGAAGCTTCTCACAGACACGACGCGCCCACTCAGACTCCCTGGAACTGGCAGTGTGGCGATCTGAGGGGAGCCGCTGACACGGGACAGATGTCGCCTGGGGTCTGGCTGGCGGGAGGAAGGGCACAAGGGGAGCCCCTGGAGACCAGAAGAGCAGGCTCTGAGAACCTCTAAAACCAAGCAGTTTAATCTGTCTTCCGGACAAGATGTTGCACTGAGGGTGAATTTCTAGGCACAGGATCTAAATTTAGTGGGACGGGCGAATTGAAAAAAAATAAAAATTCTAGATAAAAGTGGAAACGGGGAGCGAAAGATGTCGGAAAGCAATCACCTTAGTTCCAGTGCCACCTGCGGACAAGGGGTGAGGGGGCTGTGAATTACAAATCAAACACAGAAACCACAGAACCAGGGCTTTCCTAAAAGTTCAAGTTTATGCAAGTTTTCGCAACTAATTTTGCATGAAAATGCAAACAGAAAGTGCCAGAGTCAGCTCACCTTACTACGTTGTTATAAGAAAACGAACAAGAAAAAAGACAACAAAACCACCGATGGACGACAAATACAAGGTCAGGAAAACATTCCCCGAGAAGCTCGTGGAGAAGAACCTGCTCTTTCAAAACAAGGCGGAAAATGTGAAGACGATGACAACGCGGTGAAAAAAGTAACACGTATGAGAACTGTAACAACAAAACTCAGAAATTTAATGATATGATGTAAAAGAAATAGAAGGGAAGAAATAGAAGGAATTATCAGTGGAGAATGGAATATTAAACTGGAATGCACACACGAGCAAATAAGCACAGATAATGTCTTCTGATCATAGAGAATGAAAATGAGCAAAAGCAGAAAGAAATGAAGAAAGAGATAAAAGGGATACAAGGAGAAGGGACTGAGATGTAAAGAAAAGAAGAAAATTCCAACATATGTATGACGGGAGCCTGTAAGGAAAGAGATCAAAGCAAAGAAACCAAGAGTAAAACCTATAATCAAAAAAAAAATTACTCTGAAATAATTCTTATTTTAAAAAGATTTGAAGCCACGTATTGAAAAGGTACATCATACCTCTGAAAATACTAACAGAGAATGTCCCACCTTATGACATTCCCGTCAAAGGGAAGAAAATCGGGTGGGGTTCTAAGCCAAAAGACCAAGTAAATTAGACTAAAGTAGACGGGGAAATTTTGAACAGCAAGTCTTATTCTGCAAAAACAGAGGGAGTCACACATTCAGGAAAATCAAGGGAAGAGACTGTGAGTCAAGAATTTTAGCCCCTTATACTCTGCTCTCGAGGATAAAGACCACAGACGGTGCTAATCAACAAACACGACCTGAGGAGTACTGCTTTCGTAAACCCTTCCTGGGGTCCGTGGATTCCTTACACGCGTGGAAACGCACCGACTGACGCTAGTGGTGAGCCCTCTGTCCAGGTAGACAGGAGCCGAGACAGGCATTAAAGGGAGAGAGCTTTGGGGCTCCAGGCTTGGGCGACACAGCGCAGAGTGTGGTGGGGGGAGCAGGGCGCTAAGACACTCCCCTGTCTCAGGAGGCAGAACACTTAGCGGGGAAGAACGGAAATAAAGATAAATGTTAAGTTAGGGGCGACTGGGGACCCTGTCGGTTAAGCGGCCGACTCTCGATCTCGGCTCAGGTCATGATCTCACAGTTCATGAGTTTGAACCCCGGGTCAGGCTCTGCACTGACAATATGGAACCTACTTGGGATTCTCTCTCTCTCTGCCCCTTCCCTGTTCACATGTGTGCCTGCATTCTCTCTCAAAATAAATAAATAAACTTAAAAAAATTTTTTAAAGGAAGAGGTTAAGTCAAAACCCTTCAGTCTAAATTTGAAGGGGTAACTCCCAGGAAGGATAAGTAATACAGTAGCAATGAACAGACTGTGGGTTTGAAATACAATTTTCCACAAAAACAAACAAACAACATAGAGCTTCTTGGAAGGGTCTGGCTGCACCGCGTAGCCAGTGAGCTAAAACACGTTACTTATGGTCACGTACAAAGGGCCTGGGGTCTACTGGCCAATGGTGGGAGACACAATTAGCATTTCTATAATGATCCTGAAGTTGATTGAAACCCATCATGTATGTTTAAATCCATAAAACTTGGGAGGGGGGAAATCATGGTCTCTGTGGCAGGCAGAACGAGGGTCCCTCGAACACGTCCACGTCCCAACGTCCAGAACCCATGGCTATGCGACCTTGTCTGATGAAGGTCACTTTGCAGATGTGACCAACTTAAGGATCTCTAGGTCTTCCCGGGTTATCGGGTTTCCAGACATAATCACAGGATCCCTGCGAGGGGCAGGAGGGAGAGTCAGGGACGCAGAGAGAGAGGAAGGGAGGTCGCAACGGAGGCCAGGGAGGGGGTGAAGAGGTCAGGTCCTCCACACGGCCGGGAGCCAGGGGGTGCAGGGAGCATGCAGAGGCTGAAGGGGGCAGAGGGACAGATCCCCGAGAGCCTCCGGAAGGAATGCAGCCTATGGGTCCGTTTTACACCTGCGGCCCCGAAACGGTGAAGTGATAAGCACGTGGAGGGGGAAGCCCCGAAGTTTGCGGTGATTTATTAGAGCGACGTCGGGAAACGGGCACACGGCCCACGCCCTGCCGGTGCGAACACTGCCCCTGGTTATCTAAAGAATGGATGCAAAGAAATGCTGCCTCGTGGACAGAGCCAGGTGAATGCACGGACAGAAGCGAGTCTGGAATGTGGTTATTATTACTATTTTACAATGCCTAGTAAGTTCATGAATCCGTGGCTGCCGATGTCATGACAAGGAGACAGAAACTACTGCCCCCTTGGTCTTGCAAAAACAAAACAGCGGAAGGTCAGCAAGCAAACCGCCCAACTGATTAAGCCTCCGTA
This sequence comes from Paguma larvata, assembly GCA_030068075.1. NCBI lineage: Eukaryota > Metazoa > Chordata > Mammalia > Carnivora > Viverridae > Paguma > Paguma larvata. Next base: position 1,364,930 of record CM057835.1, read on the forward strand.
AACACCCCGCTTATGGAAGTTACAGACAGGGAAAGGGAACGGTCTAAACGCCACCGTGGGGAAGCTCTCGG
>CM057835.1:1370000-1500000 GCA_030068075.1 Paguma larvata
CTCTCCCTTAAAATCCTCTCGGCCTGCCTGCACAGGTCCCCTGGGGCTGTTCCCCGACCCCGCTCGGTGTGGCCCAGCCGCGCCGGCCTGCTGTCCCCTCCCTCAGGACGACGTCTGTTTGTGCTGAACCCTCTCTTTGCACGTGTGTGCCGCGTGCTGCTCCCTCCGGGTGCGCTCTCTTCCCCTCCTGCGTTCCTGAGAACCCACGAAAATAAGGTCATTTTCTGAGTCCTCAAGTAGCTCAGAATGTCCTGACTTCCCTGTCACAGCTGCTGACGCCTGGCCTCACCCACAATTCAAGACACAAGGTGCTCCGTCTCGGGACTGTTACTGCATCGACCCGCTGTCTCCCGATTTCCAGCGCTGCTTTCAGGAAGAATGGTTTTGTTCCAGTCTCCCAGCACCGCTGCAGAAGGTCCGGGGACCTTTGTCACCGGTGCTCTGGTCCCGTGACGGCGGGGGCCAGCACATGTGTCCCCTCCCTTCGTTCTTGCCTTTTAAATGCAGCGTGGGGCTCGCACGGTGGGGCTTTCGTTCCAGAGTCTTGACTCACCGCATTGGGGAAACGGCCTTTATTCTCTTTCTCGAAAACCTATTAGGAAGATTCAGAATCACCCATTTAAGTTTTTTTTTTTTTAATCTTTTGTTCTTTTGTCATCTCTTTATCTTTTTGTTCTATTTTCTTGTTGCTTTTATTCTACTTTATCTTCCAGACATTCTACTATTTTTAGAAAAATTGGGTTGCCCTGTTTTTAAAGCCCCGGGAACAGTGATGATATGACTCTATTCCTTTCTTGTAGCACCCGGTTCTTGTTTCGTGGATACAACAACTTTTTACGTCTCTGAGGCTGTTAGTTATGTTTTAACAGTGTTTCACTCCCTCTGTGTCTCAGATCTGGCTCCCTGAGTTTCTAGCCAATCTCTGCCCTGCGGGTTGAAGCTTCCAGAGACGTCCAGGTGGCGCCCGCCTGCTGGGATTGGCGGCTCTGTGTCTGCGGGCAGGCCCGTTACACCATGGGATTTACTGCAGAAGGATTCCGCGGGAAGCTGGATTTTTCACTTTGGAAAATCCAATTTCCATAATCTATACTTTTTTTAAAGGGGGTGTTTGAGTTTCTCCAAAGAATATTGCACCACTTTGCTCTGTGTGTGTGTGTGTGTGTGTGTGTGTGTGTGTGCAGCGCGCGCGCGGGAGCAGAGGGGGCCGGCAGGTGGGTGTGTCTGACCGCACTCCGTTCTGCCGTAGGTGGGAGAAGGCAGAAGCAGGCTGCAGACACTCGGGTTCCTACGCGAGTGTTCACTTGCCTTGTCTGCCTTCCTTGTGTGTCTTTCTCCAGGCCGGCTGTCTCCAGGGCCAAGATTAACATCTCCAGGGTCTAGACCTCCAGTCTCCTCTGGGTTTGGGCATGACAAAGGGGAGAGAGCCTGAGGGCCCGACAGCCCGCTGTTAACCTTTAATCCGCTCCTACCCTCACCCAGGCTCCCGTTCCTATAGCACCCGCCTGTCCTTCCCGTGCTCTGCAGGGTGACGCCGTGACACCACTTGCCTGCGCGCGTGCTGTGGTTTCCATTTCTGTCACTAAGTGTCACTTAGCACTTGCCGTGTGCTGTCCGGCACGTGCACACATGCACACACCATCCGGCTTGCACAAACACATGCGTGTGCACCCACCACCCAGCACGCGCGTGTGCACCCACCATCCTGCACGCGCCTGTGCACCCACCATCCAGCACACGCGTGCACACTCCCACCCAGCACGCATGCGTGTGCACCCACCACCCAGCACGCGCGTGCGCACCCACCACCCAGCACGCGCGTGCACACTCCCACCCAGCACGCGTGTGTGCACCCACCATCCTGCACGCGCGTGCACACTCTCACCCAGAACGCATGCGTGTGCACCCACCACCCAGCACACGCGTGTTTAACTAACCCTCCGTGTGCTGCCGTCTCCTTCCCCGTCCTCATTTCAGCCGTCTTCCCACTTCTGTGCCTTTACCCTAACTTCGGGCGGTGGCTAACGAGGCCTCGGGGATAAATGGTCGTGTTAAATCCACCAAATTTAACTTTCATGGAGAGCGACCGTGGAAACAGGAGGGCGGCCTGGCGTCAGCGGCACCTGCAGAGGCAGGGGCACGGCTCTGACGAGGGGTCGGCTGGCCACGCTCCTTTCTCACCCCCAACTGCTCTTCTGCCCTCGCCCAGCCTCAGGCTCAGCGTCAGTAAGACTCCCGGCAGCCCCGAGGGGGTCACGGAGAGAGGGAATCTTGCGGGCGGGGGTACCTGCTCAGCGCCCCACACGTGCAGAATCAGGAAGGCTCGGCCGCTTCTATCTCTGCACTTGCCGGAGCTGCTACTGTGAAGACTCAAGGGGGAGGCAGCTGCCAGGCAGGAAGAGTTTCAGACCCAGGCTTAGTTGTGGGGAGGTGGCGTCCCGAGTGGCGGCCAGCAGAGACCACAGTGGGACGACATTGCTTTCCTATCCTGACGCCCAGGAAGGAGCTTTCGACTCTTGGGGTTGCTCGAAAACCACCCTTAGCCTCTGCCCTGGGGTCGCCTGCTTAAGACGAGGTCCACGTCCACACCTGCCGCCCCGTCGGGCCCCGCGCTTCCGGGCGCTGCTGCCTTGCGCCGAGGTCCCTCGTCAAATAAAGCGTGCGTCCCGGACTTTCTGACCGGCTGACACCTCTTCAGAACAGATTTCTTCTCTCCAAGGAAGCTTGTCCTCTGCCTGTGGCGATCTCCATCCTGGTGTTTCTTTCCCAGATAAGAGAGAAGGGAAGAGAACCTCTTTGCCATTGTTGAATTTATTAGATTTTTCTGCACCGAAACTGGTGTCGCGTGAGGGGAGGGAAGGCGGGAAAGGGTATTTACGACAGTGATGAATGTTCTAACGGCGTGGACTCTGGACACTCAGAGTTGCCGTTGACCTCGGAAAGACGAGTTCCCTGTGTGGGCGCTCCGGGAAGAGTCGTCCATGTTTGGGAAACCCACGCACAGCTGAGCCGGGTTTTTAGACGCACGTTAATACGCCATTGGCGAGCTGCGTGAATGACTGAAAAGAAGCTTTTCTCCCCTCCGTGTGCAAGAACACGCAACCTCGTTCCAGTAGCTGCAGGCGACCTAGGCGAACGTGAGTACGATAAATGATAAAAGCCAGAGGACTGTGGGCCACGCTGGTGGCCAAGCGCAGAGGCTGGTGTCGGATCATCGTGCTGCGGCTCCGGAGTCACCACTTGCTTGGGAAGATTTTCCTGGCCCGTCTGGGTCTCAGCGTCCTAGTCTGTAAACCGGGCACCTGGTTCGTCCGGTTCTGTGAAGATGGAATGTGATCGTGCTCTACGCCCGTTAACACGTGCCGACACCCAGGAAACGCCGAATAAAGGCTTCCGAGTATCATTCCCATTTTCTCTCACAGCCGGCTGAGGACTTGCAAATTCTACCCAAACAAGTGCCATCCATTCAGTACCAGCTGACTGTCCGCTCCTCACGGGACAGATTACTCCACGACTTGCCCTCTGAAGTTCTCTTTTCCATCTGTCTTTGTTGTGATCGATTTACAGTTATCGCTGTGAAACTGCGCGCCATCTAAACGGAAGGGGTGGACCTTAGCTGTGTGCCGGGAAAGAACGCAGGCCTTACCAGGATCCTTTCCCGGGCCCCAGGCAGGGCCAACAACAGGCCCGATGTTTCCCAGACCCTAATCAGTTGTTGTCCGAAGCCAGGAGACAGAAGGGGAGGACACGTCACTGTTACTGTCTACATCAACACCGGCCCTGCGGTCGCGTGGGAGGCCTGAGTCTCCGCGCCCTGACCACGCTTGGGGAATGTCTGTCAAATTTGGGGGATGCGGTGGGCGAGTTTTTTTAAGATCGTCCTTGCGTTCTGGAGCCACGTGAAATTCTGTGTGGATGGCAAGACTGTGCCCGGAGAGAGGGACTTCCACATCTCAGAGCAGCTGAGAGCTTGCTGTGAAGAATATACTCAAATACTGATGTCGGGAAAAGAAATTACATTTTTGTCGCTATTTTAATATACCATAACATTTGAGATTCAAAATTAAAATTGGGGGATAGATGGGCTTAAACATATTTTTAAGGAGGTACGTGAGCAGAATTTTTGAAGACTGATGGCCTCGGTCCAAGTGACCGGAAGGACCTCAGGCTCAATTTTGAACTCGTCAGGTGAGTTTAGGTGGAGAGTAGATTTGGCATTTCTACTGGCGTTTTACCAGGAGGATGACAAAAGAGGGGCTAGTTTGGGTAAACTAACCCTCAATCCACTAAAATTTTCTCCTGAAGTTAACCGTCTAACTGCAGCTGTGACTGGTGGGTAAAAGGGAAAGACAGAGACATAAAGCCGCCTGGGGCACGAGGTCACCCAGCGGTCACCCCTGATGGATGACACGTAAGTGGAGACCACGGTTACGTACTCGTGCTTAGCAAAGTGGTGCATGTGATAACACTGAATATAACTGACAAGATAGATCTCGGCCAGGGAATATATCACGGGCATGCAGTAATGCTGAATAAATAGATACATACTACGATAAAATATGTCAGCCACGAACACATTTGCTGGTTTAAAACTGGTCCTTGAAGGCTCTGTGTGCGACTCCCGTGGCTCACGTGGCCCCAGTTCCCGGAATCGGTCTGGAATGGCATTGCCCTTCTCTGTTTTGTTTTTCAGAATGAGAAACTGGAGATCGTTATTATTTAATATTATTTCATGATCTCGAGCTGTGAGGGCCAGGGGGTTGTTTAATGAAGTGGGATTCATGAGAATTTCACGACTTTTTCTAAGATTTAAGATCCAGGGAATCTGTAGAGCCGGGGTTTTCTACAACGTGCAGAAGGATCAGAAGAGTGTGAGCAACTTCCGATCACCACAGCAAGCTTAGTAGTGCTTAATAATGACCTGTCGAAGGGGACTTTCCAGAGTGGGCAGCATTGGCGGGGGAGGTAGGGATGATGCTTCTGTCCCTCCACTTGAAATGGGACCGTTTTCTAAACTGCTGTGTGAAATGCATCTCGCTTTGTGGGAACCGCAGTCCCACAGGTGGGGGGACCGTCACAGAAGGCGGGTCTCATCATCTGTAGGAGTGGCGGTGGGGAATTCCATTCCTCTACCCAGTGAGAGGGCTTCCGTAGAGTGCCCAGCGGGGAACTCCGCCATCGGGTGGTGCGGTGCAGGGCGGAAGGCTGAGGAGGGCGCGTGTGCTCAAACCTACAACAAGCCAAAATGAACAAAAAACAAAGTGGAGTCTGGTGTGAGCAGGGTCGCAGTCAGAGACTTCATGTTGCTCCCAAGATGGGCAGATAATTTCAAGCAGGCACACACACAGGGCAGAACAAAATTTACTTTCGCAGGACATGACAAAAATGATTTTAGGGCCATGGCACACAGGCATCCCAATTCGCCCGACCTTAACGATCCCACATTAGAAGTACCTGCTCTTTTCCACGAGGTCTGTAACACCTTCGAATCACTTTCTAAAAATCTTTACAAGGGCACGAGTAAATATGAACGCTTGTGGCAGAGAAAAGAACCGGCAAAAAGTCAATCCCTTCCCTGTAAGAAGCATCTGAAACTACGTTTTCTATTTGTGTTGTCTACAGATCCGTTGACATTGAATGTAACAGAAAGCACTTGACAATATGGCTGCCGTCCTTTCCCCTAGGATGGACTGAGTTACGGGTTTTTTTGTCATATTTTCCCATTGATTTTTCATCACTTTTGTGTTGATTTTTTCCACCATTGATATTACTTCCAACAGGGTCTGACACCCACATGGATATTCACTCAAATACGTAGCTCTTGCTAAGTTAGGCGTGTTCCGCTCGGCACTAGAGTGACAGCAATTTCTGTACCACTTTAGCCAAGAAGCTGTTTAGGAGAAAAGGAGGAGAAGGAACAGAGGAGGCCATTGTGTTTCCTCAACACCAAGGAGCGAGCATGCCTGGTCTGGGAAGAGGGCACTCCTGGTTTGCTTCTCGGACTTGCCGTGGCCTTGTTTGTCTCTGTTTCCCTCACACCTCTAAGTCTGGCTCAGTGAAAGATGAACCCATGGTTCAGAAAGTTCTGAGGCATTGTCCAGTTTCTGAGGCAAAACATTATAAAACTCAAGGAAAAAAAAAGCAAGAAAACAAAACTCAGGCTGGTGGCTGGGGCAGCGGCAGCCTGGCGATAAAGGGAGCGTTTCCAGACCACAAGCCTCACAGGGCGGTCGTGTGCCGGGCCTCGTGGCTGGCACTGCTCTCTCTTCTCTCGTCTACTGTGAAATCCTTCAGGATCGAATTTATAAGAGATTACAGAAATCTGCAGTAGTTGTAGTTAGTATTTCTGTGCTCATTTACTTATCTGCTCAACAAACATGCTCTAACTGGCGACTGTGGGGCTGGTTTATATCTGACGCCATCATGTCCGACTTAATTGTCGCCTGCCTCGAGGCTTCGAGAAATGACACGGTGGGCCCGTAGGCTGGGTATACGGCAGGTCTGGCTTCCGCAGCAGCCTTCATGATCCCAAATCCAGTTTCGTTCCGATGGAAGACGGCCGTCCCTATGCACGGCGGCACATCTCACATCTGAAGTTCAGAGGTCGTTAAAGAAGGAAGGTATGTGAAATCTTACTTCTTTCTGAGCCACACTTTATATATTTCTTGCTGTTTCTTGTTCGGAATCCGTGCTCAGCGTGCCGTTGGTGTAACCCTAATCTCAGGCCCGGGCACTGATTATGACCCTTCGAAAGATACTGTCGTCGGGGCACCTGGGGGGCTCAGTTGGTTAAGCATCCGACTCTTGATTTCGGCTCAGGCCGTGATCTCATGGTTCGTGGGTTCGAACCCTGCATTGGGCTCTGTGCTGACAGGGTGGCGCCTGCTTGGGGTTCTCTCTCCCTCTCTCTCTGCCCCTCCCCTGCTCATGCTCTGTCTGTCTCAAAATAAATAAATAAGCTTAAAAAATAAATAAAAGATATTGTTGTTTTCCTGCTAAGTTCTCATGAAATAAACATCTCTAATACTAATAAAAGAGCTAGCAAAACACGATTCTGAGAAATTTAGAGCACACGACGCCCCCTAAGCAGGACAAAGTCAACTCGAAAGGATTCTTAAGAATCACAAAGGTTTCAGAGGAAACTCAGAGTTTCTTAATGGCCTTGTATTTATCGCTGAACACATAGGACAAGCCCGAACTATAACAGTAGTTGGGCACTTTAGCCCTGCCGTGGCCACAAAGGAAAGGCCAAGGACATCTTGCTCTGTGGCTGAATTAATAAAACTTTATGAAGATAGCAAATGTTATGTTTCAGTGCACGTGACGATTATGCTCTGGTTGCTAAAAGGCAAAACCAACAGAAATCAACACCCTCCGTCCTACTGCTGGATTTTGCCAACTTCCAGCCATTATGATCTTGCTTTTGGGAGAAGATCAAAGCAGAATTGTGATCCCTGGCCTTGATGTCACAGAATGGCCATTTCGGTGGAGACAGATCATTCTAGATGTCATGGTCAAAACTTGGCTCCATTTGATGAACGCTCTCCTGGGTGCCAGAAATCACACCTATTTTCGGGACTCTGCATCTCGCAGAAATCACTAGAGTCAGAGGGTCGCAGAAGCGGAAACAAGAATTGTTAGCCCCGCGTTCACTTGGAACTCTGAGATATAACGCAGTGCATTTTACGGCTGCTGCTGCCTAACAACAGCCCGCTGGAATTTTGCCGTAAGATGGACCTTAAACAGAAGGCACATTTGCAGTCAAGGACAGATGAGGGCGTGAGCAGTACAAGAACGCACGAGAGCCCCGATTTGCACGCTGAAAGGTATGGGGGGCCTGTGGAAGAGCCAAGCTGACCTGAGCCTCAGAGATGCAACTCGTTCACTTCGGAGGCGGGGACAGAGGCTGGGGCCACAGGGTGGTGGACCCCAGGGCTCGCACCACAGGCTGTTGCCTGAACTCCCAACTCACCACCTGGGTTAATAATCACTGACAACCCTCGGTTTCATCCAGAGCACTGTTTTCTGGTTAGAAGTGTAAAAATCTAGAGGGAAAAAGAAAATAAAATACACACTAACGGAAAATGCTTTTGCCGAGAGCACGGTTGACGTTGGCTGGCCACTAAGCCAATGACGACGGCTCTGGTGTGCAGGGGACGCCGTCCTCGTCAGCCTGCGTGCTCCTGCGGCTGGGCGTCTGCCGCAGAATCTGTCCTAGAAACTCAGGACGTTAGTGCCTCTAGAATGCACATTCGTCTTCGTAATCCAGGCAGTTTGAGCAAAAGTCGATGAGAATGCAGAAATATAATCTGCTTATTCTGTGTTGGAAGCATTGGTTGACCTTGTACTGGCGACGCCAGTGAAGACGGGGGGTGGGGAGAGGATTGGAAGCACGAGATTGAATTATGCACTTTATAAGAAAAAAGGAAATTCAAATCCATCAAGGATTCCTTAATTCAGTTTTCAGAGTTGCAAACAAAATACACATGTAATACCTGGACTCTCAGAGGGAAAGAGCCTGCTGGCCCCCTGGCTTCCTCCTCCCTCATGTCTTGGAATAACGGCTTCGAATACCCAGGAATAGGGTCACAGGCTGGGATTCACTTGCAAGCTTCAGAAACCCCCAGTTTTGTTTCTTCATCACTTGGACAAATATTATGAAAAAGCACTTCCCAGAACTGCGACACGGCTCTTCTGGAACCTGACTGGGGGAGGAGCAGGTCCACAAGCATCTTCACACCAGAACGGGGCAGGCACAGCAAATGACAGCCACGCACCGTGCTCCACGGGCAGAGCCACTCAGGCGCCTGCGCTGTGCGCGTGGACCCGTGTCTGTGGCCCCAGGTGGTACGCGCTCCCTGCTCCCGGCAGCTGGTTCCCTGCCAGCTGCACCCACCACCCCTAACCCTAACTGGGTTTGCTTCCTTGCCGGCCTGTGAGTCAGACGAGCCTCTCCACCCTCCTGTTACGAGGGAGCCTCAGCCCAGCTCTCTGGTCGCTGTGCAGCCCCGCCTCATAGGGACAGCAGCAGGTGAGGCTGAAATGGACTCAGGGTGATACGAGCCGTGACTGGCCGTGGCTTCATCTACTCACTTTGCGTGGGCTGAGAGTTCCATGCTAAAAAGGCCAACAAACCATGGACTTGAACCAATTATGTGTAACAGAGTTAGAACGAGTTTCTCAGCCTGGCACCCCCGACAGTTCGGGCCAGTGGTTCCCATCCGCGTGGCAGTGTGGGGGGCGTCCCGTGCCAGGGAAGATGCTTGGCCACATCTTTGGCCTGTAGCACACCGTCCCCACGGTTGTGGCCATCAGACATGTCTCCAGACATCGCCCGCTGTCCCAGGGGGAACAAAATGGTGCCCACTTAGGACCGCTGAGTTAGACAGTTGCACCCTCTCCAGGGACCCCAGGTGACGCCTGTGCCATTCCCCACCAGCGGTGCCGTCCACGCCGCCTAGCGCGTCCCCCGAGACCCTTCAGAGCGCTGGCGTGTCGCATCTCAGCTGCGGGCACGGTCCTGTTCTTCTTTTCCTTTATCCCAAAGCCTGTGTTGTACGTATCACACGCCTTATTTGTTTGGTCTCGCTGCTTTCCAAAGTCCCACTAGACAGTGTCAGCAAACAGGCATTGTAGAGGCCACTATGGACGTGAACGCTACCTTTTCCAAAGAGTCGGGTTTTGGTTTTTGATAGTCAAAAACGTTACCGTTAGGGTTAGTAGGGTTATAACGCGGTCATAAAGAATTACCTCGTGGGGCGCCTGGGGGGCTCAGCTGGTTGTGTGTCAGCTCGTGGTTTCAGCTCAGGTCATGATCTCACGGCGTGTGCGATTGAGCCCCGCGGCGGGCTCGGCGCTGACAGCGAGTTGCTGCTTGGGATTCTCTCTCTCTCCCCCTGCCCTCCCCAACTCGACTGCACACCAGCTCTCTCGCTTTCTCTCTCAAGATAAACCAACACTTTTTTAAAAAGTTACCTCCTGAAATCTGTTATGATCATAAAATTGTGAGTTGGACAATAACAATAAAAACAGGTGATATATTTATTTATAGCTCTTTGTATGCCACAAAATATATGCTAAGCGCTCTATAGAAATTACCTTTCACTTTCGTTACGACTATTTGATAGATAACTCAAGCTTATAGAGACAGAGTAACTTTTATCTAAAGAAATAATGCTCACGCATTCAGCGTGGAAATGGGATTTGATTCAAGGGAGTGAAAGTTCCCTCCGCTTCTAAACTCGACCTGAGGTACTCAGTTCATGTGATTTAAAACATCGTCAACGGTTTAAACATAGCTAATGATTGGGCTCAAGACAGGTAAGGAATATGCATACCTCCTCCTCTTTCACCAAATCACATTCCAATGGGAAATTAAAAATAATAATATTGGCTTACATATACATATGTACATACATATATATATGTATGTGTGTGTATATACAAAGTATACATGTGTGTGTGTGTGTGTGTGTGTGTGTGTGTGTCTATCTCAATCCAAATTTCACCTCAGCAAAGACACCAGTCATATTGGATCAGGGTCCATCTCATGACTCTATTTTAACTGGATCACCTCTAGAAAGCCCTTATCTCAAACTGTGGTCACATTCTCGGGCATTGAAGGCTAGGGCTCAAACATACCTTTTAGAGGGAAACAATCAACCCATAACAGAAATTTTAATTAGGTAAAGAGAGTTACTAAATGCCGGTTCAATAATCAGCTGCACTAAATATTTTAGTTTCATTTATTTCTATTTTTCTCCATTCCCAAAGCTAAAGTGTTTTTATGATTATTTTCCAAATGTAGCCATTAGGAAGATTTGCAGTGAAGTAGTGGTTAGAGACTTAGTACGAGCGTGTCTTCGCGGCTGGTCTGAAGAGAGAGGACATTTACCGAAGACAGCCACGCAAAAGGAGAAATATTTACAGTATACTGAAGGCCTCGGCCATTTCAGAATTCATCAGAGAACAGTTGGGAATGATTTATTGTGGACACACTTTAATTTGGTACACCAAAAAGCACATTAGGACTTCTGCAGACTCTGTTCCTCAGGTACTGAGGAATAAGTGATTTGTTATTGATTTATCCACTAGATAAAGAAGATTGTTACTGCAACACCCCACAGCACCAAGAACTTCAAGCATAAAGAGTAGAAACACTGAGAATAAAGGATGGATAGCTGTTGAGATAAATTTGAACATTTCCCTGTATCCTAAATATTTGGCCACATCTCTTTAAAGTTACAAAAATTACAAAATCTCACCAAAATCACATCCGCCCTGGATCTTCCTTAAGAACCATATTATAATTGGACATTTGTAGGTATAATAACTAGATAATAATAGGTTTGGTGATTTTTGTGGACCAGGATGGACCAGCTCCCATTTGCAGGGGAGAGGGGGAGGGGGAGGGAGTGGTTATTTGTCTTCTCCGGCGGGCACTTTGTGGTGAAACCATCCTCTCCACACTCCAGCCACTCCTAGGGGCGGCTGCTCAGCCCTTTTTTTCCCCCACTCAAAAGCAAAGATATCTTTCTCCACTCAGAAGAACAAATTTGTGTTCTCGTTCCTCCACACTCTAAAAAAAGATGGAAGACAGAGAAACTCTGTTCTCTGCCTCCTGCCGTCTGAACTCTGCCTTTGAGTTTCGTGGCTTGGTTACTTGAGCTAGTAAAGCCAACTCTTAGATGAAGATGATTTGATTTGGGCATCTGTCACTTACACACAAATAAGTCAGTGGTAGATAAAGCGTGCATAATCTCTGTGGATAATTTAACTCTAAATGGTGCGTTACAAGAAGTACCTTTAAATAACTCCAGTTACCTAAGGGCGTTGCTTTTTAGGGATTTTAGAATTTAAACTGTTTTAAATGTGGAAAAGAAACAGAAAAGTGAAACTTTGTAATAAATTGTCTGTGATACCTTGCGATTGGTCAGCTATAATTTTATAACATGACACTGGTACAGTTACTAAGTGCAGGGACTTCTGTCATCGCTGGATGAGATGCTTTCACACAGAAAGGTCTTGCTTTTGTTTAGCTATGGAAGCCAGCAAAGAGTTGCAGAGAAGAAAGTGTTGTATTATTTTTTCCCCGGACTGAAGGAAAATGGAATGGAAATTAAAATATAACGAAGTACTTTGGTTTTGATTCTCCTACCCTTATACCACAAACTAATTCTTGATGTGTTTATAGAGAATGGAAAAACCAATTATTTCTATAATCCATCCCCAAATCCAGGGTCTGTGATACATTTTATAAACATCTCAGTAGATAAGGAGAAAGGAAATATTAAATGCCCAATATGCATCAACACTAGGCTATGTGATTTATATCTATTATCTTTCTTAACCCAGATGATAAACTTGGCCAAGCCATTAAGACTGTGGTTCAGATGAGGAGCACTGAGATGTAAGTAACTTGATGAAGTTCACACAGTTAGTAAAAGCCCGTTTTCAACTGGTTTTCTTGGGTCAAAGTACATGCTATTTATATTCTGCGGTGTTATCTTCCCAGAGGGGATGATTATTAATCTTCTGAAATGTATATAAAATGCTAGGCATTTAGAAGCTGTTTTAAGATTCTTTAAGATTTTGCCAATAGATTCTTTTTCTTTTTTCTTTCTTTTTTTCTGTGTGCATTTCTGTGTGCTTATGCACATAGCTTCCTCTTAAATATCCTTCATAATCATCACTTCCGCCATAATTACCATCACTGTTATTACCACCATCACCGTCACCACCTTCACCATCACCACACCACCACAACCACCACCACCACCATCACCGCCACCACCACCACCACCACCATCACCATCACAACCATCACGCCTCCTCCATCACAATCACCACCACCACCACCACCACGACCATCGCTGTCTCTTTCCCCACCGTCACCACCACCTCCATAATCACCTCTGTCGCCACAACCTTCCGGTGGCTTCCTGGTAGAGCCTTAAGCTGTATGGACTCATATTTCAAATCAGATTCAATTCTATGAGCAGTAGGTGCTGTTTTTTTGTTGTTGTTTTAAATTCATTTATAACCTGCTTTTCCGGAGTATGAACAATTTAAGGAACACTCCAGGTGCCTCATCATATTTTTATTTTATTTTAGTATCATTTATATGCAGCCTAGTTTCTTTAAGTGTCAACCCGATTTCTCCCAGTCCTTGGATTTGGTTTATTTTGCACGCTTCGAGCTCCTCCTCCCTTTCATTATTAACAGAACGTCGTTCCCCTCCCCCCACCCCTCACGATTGCGCTCTAAGACGATTTCTTTCTATGGACACTTCATTTCGTGCTCTGCTCTCCGGCAGCCAAAAGTAAAATCAATTCTCCTTCCTTGACTCATAATGACTATCCATCAGAACAGGATGTCGAGTTTTTTAAAGAAAGAAAACTCAAAGTTTTCCCCGGCCATCAGCTCTTTCCTACTTCTTCACAGAGACTTGAAAAAGAAGTGGGTGACTTAGGTAGATTTGTTCTACAATGTAAGTATTTAGCGAATAGCAGATTAGTAAAATCATCGCTCTTTCCTAAAAAGCCGGTGAGGTTCTGATACATCTGGTTCATCTGATTGCGTGGCCACCCGACCTCTGCATGTGGGGGGCATGGGGACGTGTCCTTTACTTGGATATCGCCCACTGTGATCCCCTTCCTACGCCTCCCCTCATTTTCTCCCGAAGGATATCACAAAACAATAAGACACCCCCGATACGTACCCCCGCATGTATACAGCACTCATGCAATGTCCTCTCGGCCCATGCTGAGAGAACCAGCATTTGCCTTTGACCAAGAGGTAGAAGCACCGATATTTTACGGCACTGTGTTCCAAGCTGTCTTAGTCTCGATAGTTGATTCTCCTAGAGGATCCTGATGCAATTGTGACCTAAGTGAAGACTCAAGATATAACTGTGCCCCTTGGCCGCTGCGAACCATTATTTTCTGCCCACCACAACTGTAATTTCAGCCAAATAAACAATGAAGTCAGACTTGTCAAGAGAGTTCACTCGCACACATTACCTTTGCTTCATAAAGAATAAAACACGAAGCCTTGCTTGTGCCAAGGATGGCACAGAGCGAGGGGTCTGTTCGATGTCTCCGTGTAATAACCCATTATTTAAAAACGAACCCCGTCAGCAGAGCCCACGGACCCAAATAACTCGCAAGACGAACCTGGCCATTGGCATTAAAGAGAGACAATGCGCAAGGTCCTAAGGCAGCATCTCCAGGTCTAGCCCTGGATAAAGACAGTTAATTATGCTCACGGATATTTATTACCTCAAAGTGTCTAAATAAAATGTAGCTCTTAAACTATTATCCAAGTAAGCCCAATGATTTTAACTGGTTCTTTTCACTTCGTATTGATAATCTGTAAAGAAAAACATACATAAGCACACTTTCTCAAAACACAACCAATACCCACAAACATAATTTCTAAGTGTAAAGAATGTCCTGAAAACTAATGATGAACTCATTTTCTTAGCCGGTGTGACCTTCGTGCAAAGACTGCTTTAAAGAGCATTTGCCACTGATAACGCGAAACTTTGGGGTATTTTTTTTTAGGGAAATCAAACGGTGTGTCCGCTAAAGAGTCAGCATTAGAACCCTCTAATGCACTTGCAGAAAAAATTCACCTTCACCAATAAAAGCGAGCTGCGAATCATTTATCTTTGCTTATCTCTTTGATTACCATATATTAATTAAGATGTGAATTACTACCTAAAATCAAAGGATGCCCGAGATCCAAAAAGAATTAAAAATGAATGCTTAGATAGGGAGACAATGAGGAGGGCGATTCAGGAAGCGATTGAAAAATGAATGTTTACTTTTAATGTTTTACTTTGCTATTTTCCTTAAAAGAAAATCTATAGAAATTTATATTGTTTGCACTCGGCTGTTCTCTGCTCGTTGGCGAGCAGCTGTTCCACAGCGTTGGTCTTTGAATGGCTGGATGGCGAGACTCAATAATCTGTCGCGGCCCGGGTTAAGTGATGGGATTCATTTAAATGCCCCAGAAGTAGTCATCCACAAAGAGTACATTATTTCTCTTTTATGAATTTTCAAACCTCATACTGATGGGTGGCATGCAATTAAACCTGATCAATATGTAATTTAGGTGGGCTGACATGTTTTCAAATTCGCGGAATATAGATTCTTTCAATATTGCAAGAGCTTAGTGAAATACTTAGCTTTTATTAAATAGCTAAGGCAGTTTAGTACAGTACAGAAAAAAAATAATGTGTAGCCAGAAGATACACAGAGAAGTAATTGTACCTGGAAACTCTAATTTTTGAACAGAACCATAACTGGGGAAATCAGAATAGGCTGGATCTTGTTCTCACTCTGTCTCTGCTTCCGTCTCTCTTCCCAACAGGAGAGAGCAGGGGAAGCCAGAGGATTTTGTCGAGTGCCGTCTTGGTAATGATCGTGTGCAAATACTTTCAAAGGCATTGTAAATACCAATGAAAAAAATTGCAGAATGCAATCTGTATTCTGATGAGAAAAAATTACATATACATTTATTCCCAAAGCTTTATTTGCACGGAATCAAACTGAGGCAAGGGGGGGGGGGGGAGGGGAGAAAAAGAAAAAAAAAGAAAGAGCAAAAGAGGGACGGAAAGGAAAAGCCCGGGGGTGGGGGGGGGGGCGGTGGGATTACCATAATGACCCTTTGTGTTAAGCTAATAAACAAGGGTTAGTACACTGGCTTGTGACCCCAGAGGTGAAGGGCGCCTCTCTCCAGGATTACTAATTAGCTCGCTGTCATCTGCACAATAAGAATTACACTTGAGTTCCTATGATTTGACAGGATTCAATTTTAAATTTCATGCCTGAGGTCTTAAAGTGCTCTTTCACCCCGCACATTTGCATATCGTACATGAGTAGGCAGATACGGCAGGGCCTGTGTCTCGGGATTGGCGGGCGGGCGGGACGCCGGCGACCACGCACAGCTCGCCGCTGGTGGCGCGGGCTCTCCGCGGAGCGCCGCCGGGTCCTCTTCCCTTACGATGCGCCGCATCCTCCGGACTCGGACGTGTCGACAGCGTATTTCTTGCCAAATGTTTATTTAAAGCCCATTAAACCCACTTCTCTGTGGGTACAGGATTTGCTTCAAGTGGGGGCCGCTGGCCCCGGGACGGCCCCTCCTTCCCTGCTCCCCACTCTACGCAGAGCCCACCCAGCTCCCACCCACGGTGTCAACGGGACCTTGTTCGGGACCGTGCGGTCCACTGCCCAAGGCCGCGGCCCTGGGAAGGCTTCCTCTCGGCCACGGAAGGGCCACGTGGATCCGACTGAGAGACACACAGGAGGGGTGTTAGCACACCTCAGCGCTTGACTGTCCCATGTGGCCCCAGCCCCAGCCTCGGGTGACACTCACGAAGACCAGGATACAAGGGCAGGCACAGCCAGAAAACAGAGTCCACGAAGGAGCCAACAGGGTCTGCGGTGGTCAGGCCGCGTGGATGGCACCAGCAAAGCAGGCGGGGCTCCGGGCGGGAGGCGGGGCTCCGGGCGGGAGGCGGGGCTCCGGGCGGGAGGCGGGGCTCCGGGCGGGAGGCGGGGCTCCGGGCGGGAGGCGGGGCTCCGGGCGGGAGGCGGGGCTCCGGGCGGGAGGCGGGGCTCCGGGCGGGAGGCGGGGCTCCGGGCGGGAGGCGGGGCTCCGGGCGGGAGGCGGGGCTCCGGGCGGGAGGCGGGGCTCCGGGGAGCCAGGTGGGGCAGGAAGGAATGTTAAAATCTACTTTGACTACTGTGGAAAAACTTAGGCCAACAGAAAAAGAAAGACAATAATATGTTACCGTGTAAATACGTTTAATTAAACTTCCACTCTGACCCTGGACGCCCCTGCCAGGCCTCGCTCAGCCTTCTCTGAGGGTCTGGGTGCAGAGCGGGTCAGCGAGAGGGCGGAGGCTCAGGAAAGCACTGTTGGCTTAGTGTCCGAAGAGCAGGGAGGTCACAGTGGGCCACACTAAGTGAGTGTTAGCCATCGACCAACACGCATCTCCGTGCTAACGTCACACTTCACACTAAGCAAAATGTCACAGCTCTCTTTAAGTGCTATCCGGCCCCAAAATCCCACACCGTCTCCCAAGAGATAATAATTACTATAAAGTTAGTGGACATTATCCTGCATCAAAGACCGTAAAACCACTTTTGCTTTGTTGACTAGAAAACTGTGGAAGGAAGCCCGCGGTAACAGCAGCAGAAAGAGCAGAGGGTGAGCGCAGAGGGCACCTGCTAGGAGCACGGGCGGGGAGCAGCCTGCCTCACTGATGTCCAGAAGACCTTGCATCCCTGGAAAAACAGAGCAGAAGAGCCTGAGAACACACAGCACACGAAGGAGCGTCACGCAAGCACTTTGGTCACAAAGCAGAGTCAGGGGCCTGCCGACCGCTCAGAAAGCAGCCGGCACGGTGTCCATGGGGACACGGGCTTTGGAAGTCGTGGTCAGACACAGTGGTCAGAGTCTTACAGCTGTGTTCCACGGTCCGGGGCCGTCCGAATGACCCGCTCCAGGGTGCCCTATCCCAGTGCACCGTCTCCGGGGAACCTGGTGGGGGGGGGACATTAAATAGGGCATCTGTTTCCGCACAGGCGAGCTTCGCGTATATATGCACATGTACATAAAATACGTGTATGCCTCTCTCTGTGTGAATGTCCACGTGAACACTGTGTATGATGCAAGAACATGAGGTCAAATGCAAGATTTTATGACGTCTGCTCAGTCCGTGCCTCCCTCCCGCGACATCCCTCCCAGAGACCGTCCTGTGCAGGCTTCTGTCACTAGCACATTCATCAAAAATCCATTCTGACCACACATGAGATTTCTCTAAATGTGCCACTTATTGAAATATTTGGGTTTATAGCCACGCTTAAAAGTTGAAAGGACAAGGGGGAAAAATCGCTTTAGTCTCTAAAAATATTCCTGTGTGCGCCCAGAAGACCGTGTGTGTGTAAGCCAGCTAAATACTTTGTAAAGATCTTTCAGGCTTGTCTGTCGCTTAAGCGAGCTCGGTGGCAGGAGAGGAAGGAGGGCGAAGCCCCAGCCTCACACACGTGTGAGTAAGCAGAGAGCCCCGTGACTCGTGCGCACAACCGCCAGGAAGTCTGTCTTCTTACAACGCCAACGTGTTCTCTTGAATGTGTCATTTAGAAATGCCTGCAGTGATATGAAGGCAGAGACATTCTCTGAGCTATTTGCTGGTCACTGGGACAGAAATGACAAAGGATTCTGTCCATTAGTTTTTCAATACAGTGCTCGATAGTAGCAGGAAATTGATGGTGTGGCCGGGGCATCGCATCGGGGGAACTTATGATGCGGACAATAGCACTTTCAATAAAAGGGCTTTTGATTTTCTATGTGTCAAACTGTTTTAATATTAGGGCATTTCTAGGTCAATGAAGGGTTAATGTAGCGTCGTAAATCATATCCAAACAAGAGCCTTAAGCTTGCTATACCTAGAAAGTAGTCTGTTAAGGTCAGAAAAGCATCCAAAAAAAAAAAAAAAAGCCTCACAAAACGGTAGGTCGCTAAAGTGATGTGGAAACCACATTTATTTCCCTGCCCCAGACATCGGCACGGCATACTAAAGAGAGTGAAAAATAGGTGAATTAGAAATTAATGATTCTCTGCTATGTAAATGGCAATTAAAGGGCATGGCCCGCTGCAGGCTTGGTCCCGGAGCCCGTCTCCATTTGTTTGGATGGAAATCCGGAGCCTAAATAAATGTTGCCGTGAGCCCTGCTACGTCTCTATTGAAAGCTATCATCTTCCCTCCACGCGGACTCCCCCCCCCCCGCCCAGTAAACTGAACTTGCACCCTATTCATCCGCCTTCGCGATGGAATTTCAGCGGCCAAGTTGTGCGGGGAATCTCTGGGCGTGAATAAATAACGCGAGCTCCCGCGAGCCCGTCCCGGCCGCGGCTGCCTCCGCGCGGCGGCCAAGCTCAAGACCGCACATCGGTTCCCGCCCGGCCCGTCCGAGCGCCGCCCTGACACGGCGACACTGTTGCTCTGATTTCTAAGTTCTCCCTCGTCTGGAAAGCTCCAGAAGAGTCGTTCTCTCGAGAGGGGGCCCCACTGTTAAGTTTTTAACTCATTAGAAAAACCCTTTCAGCACCATTACCGGGAAGTGCAATTAAAAAAGATGACAAATTCAATAAGATTTAATGAAGAACAGAAGGAATGCAATGAAAGAACACATTTCCCATTTTGTTTGTGCTTTTAGTCTAAAGTAGCCACATATATTACACCTTGCACGGAGACTGCGTGGGGGCGAAGAGCCTTTTAAATAGTTTTCAGGAAGGGAGAGAGCACGCGGCCACGGCGAAACGACCGGCCGCGGCGGCCGGACGGCGCAGGTGCGCGTCTCCTCCCGCGGGCGGCCCCCTCTCGTTGGAAACCACGCAGAACCAAACCCACGCGCGCCAGACAAAACACGACTGCGACGGCAACGCGCACTTGGGCACGATTTGTCACTTAAAATCTGCAAATCGCTGCAATATCGGGTGCTCGCATGTAAAACAAATGGGCTCTGGAGGGCACGCCGCATTGACAACCCGGCAAAGAGCAATTTTCTGTCGTTTAATGAAGGATGGAGAGAGCACTTGACAAAGTGCCCGCTCATCACAAGTTTGTTTTTGTGTGTGTGTGTGTGTCTGGGTGGCCAGCAGAGAGAATGCGTGTGTGTGGTGAAAAGGTAATCTCCCCGGCTCAATCTTCGGAGACAAGTTAGAATTGTTAAGGGCGACCTTATTTCGTCGTGAATTCATTCAGACAGTCCTGAACAAAGAATCAAGTTCACCAGCACCCTGTTGGTATTTCTTTTTAGCTGAAACGATGCAAAAATATTGTGTCATTGTGGCTTTTCAGGTTTGCTTCCGACTCCGTGTAACACAGAGATGTAACACATCTATAGATGGGTTAGAAGTTTCCAGTGATTAGAGAAGGTCCAATTAATTTACACTTGTCCAGTCATGAATGCATATTAAATGTTTCAATAGCTACATGATTTCTGTTCTAAAATTCTATACTGAAGTACGTAATACAATGATGGGTTGCATTATCCCAATGGCCGTTGCATTTAATTTTGTCATCCATGTAAAGAATTCACTCAGACCATGAAACTAATAAAAAGCTCACCAAATTCACTTATATCCACACATAAATTTGAACAATTCTTAGATCAGAGTTCTAGAAATCAATTGGATAAGATAAAAAGATTTGATAATTTATAAAAGTCAAATCCACAATTCTTTTAGTTTGTTCATTTGAACCCAGGGAAAAGAATCAAGAATTTCTTTTTCTTCTTCTTTTCTTTTCTTTTTTTTTTTTGATAATAAAGATATTAAGGAACAGGGTTGTACAGAGATGTGCACTGAGCAAACCATCAGGAGGCTCTTGCTAATAACACCTAAAGAAATGTCTTCTAAGTCAGTGCTTGTTAAGGTTATCAGGAAGATCCATGGGCACGCACACACGCGGATTCCGAAATCATCGAGGTGTCGTCTCCAGGGAATTCTGTAGGTCCATGTACAAATAACCAAGAATAAACAGCGTGCCGGCTCCTGAGGCTCACGTGTGAAACGCAGGGTCCCACCTCTCTGAGGCAGGCTCTCCTAGGTCAGGAATAAAGATGCGTCGGCTGCTTCTTTGTCCCCCAAGACGATCTCTGTCTGCCACCACCGGAAGTCTAGTCCTTTCCTGCATTCTGCTGCTCTCTCTGTTTTACACTAAATACAAGGTTCTTGTGATTTCTGTTATTGTTCCTCAAAGACGAATCAACATGTCCAGCGAGAATACGTGTCTCCTGAGTGGGATGGTAGAAAGGCATGACTCCAGCGTGAAAACGCACAGCTCCGTCCCGTTTTAAGGAAGAAGTCGGAACTAATAACGGGGAGGCAGAGCGCAAGGGGGAAGTTCTGACCAATGCTCGTATCAGAGGTCACACGCCGAAAGTCTTCACGCCCACGCCAGCACCGCGAGATTTATAAAGTCCTTTCCTGATGTAACACACTACAAACTCTGCCACTTGTTTCTTGGTGATTTCGCTTTCGCGGAGGCGGTTCTGGTTCCGTAACCAGGGACACGGTGGTGACGGTGGGTCTGGGGTAGGACTGAGTTCTGGGGCCATTTTCTTTTGTAAATAAACGAATTGTCCCCCCCCCACTCCAGGAGCAAGTGTCTGTGTGCATATAAATGTGTTTACGATTCACACATCTTTGGTTTTACAGATAATTTCCGTTATTTTATGGATACTGGGTAATTCTGTCATTTTTGGTGACTACTCTTTGGGAAGGACAGACCAGGACGGCTGTCATCTGGTGTACCCTGAGTTACAAGGCTCAGCTTTCAAAGCAACTCAGTCATTCCAAAACACATATTTGACTTTTTAAATGTGGAATTTGTTTCGACCATAGAAATTTATGGACAACGTAAGGCTTTTAGAGATATATTTTTATTCTCATCATTTCCACATTGAAGAATAATATATAAAGTGATTTGTAGTAAAAATATAAGGAACTTCAGGGAAAAAGTCATGCTTTCTTCACTGTAACTTTTGTGGCTTATTTAAAGCAGGAGCTCCCAAAACTATCTGTTGTCTGTTTACTGAACCCTGGTAACAGTGACGATATGTGGGAGGAACACCAGTGCCCCTAAGAACATCGAGGCGTCACGTTCTGTTTACACGTGGGAAGTCATTACTGGTTGTTAATTTCTCACTTGACGTGATATATACTTGTCGCATATCACAGCATATGTATCTAATGAGTTACATATGTACTTTATTTCCATCATAAAACGAATAATGACAGTGTTTATGAAATAGGTCAAGACCTTACTGGACACATCAGTCACTACCTGGTCCAGGGGTCGGTGTTGATAGAAACTCCCCGTACAGCCACTGCCCCTCCCAGGACCAGCCTTGGAGACTGAGCTGCTCCGAGGGACCCCGGCCCTGCCTCCCCGAGCCGGGGACAGCCAGGGGACCCCGCCCCAAACCACTCACACCCCCGTGCAAGCTCAGGAGGCTTAAGTCAGAAATGCAGAGGACGATGCCTTCAACCACGAGCTGGCATCTCGGCCAGCATGTCTGGCAAGGTGGGCTCTTCCCTGACAGAGAGCGCAGCTGAGTGGAAGCCGGGAGTGGGGAGGAAAGATAACGGGGCCCACTCAAGCCTTCCAACTGGGCGCCTATGCTGGGCTCCGCCGTGGCAGTGTCTGGGCAGAATTCCACGTGGTGGATGGCACCGTGGTCCGCTCTGTGGCGAGAAGACCCCTCCCTGTCCGGCAGAGGAGGAGCCATCGGCAGAAGTCACACAGGTGCGAGGATCTCGGGGAGGGTCTCGGCGAGAGAAAGCACGATGTTGGCGCCAAAGGAAACGGGAGGCACAAGGCGGACAGAGGGTGGGGAGGGCGTCAGGACCCGGAGTCGGGGCTGACTTCCCCAAGACGAGAGTCCTGAGCAGAGCTGGGGAAAGGCTGGGGACCGGGACCGGACTCCCAGGAGCAAAGACAGGCTGTGGGCTGGGGTGGGAACGGGGTAAGAGAGTGACGGGGACCGCGTGGCCCAGGGAGGGTGGCCCCGCGGCAGAGCTGGGCCCGGACCAGGTGAGCCTCCCTCGGCCACGTGCCGCTCGTGGACTGTGCGGTTTGTGTCGTTGGGAACACCCCGCGGGGCGGACGGGAGGCCGTGAGGGAGCGGGGCACACAACAGGGCGACCGTGAAGGTCGGTGCGTCGATCTGGGGGCACACGCTCACGGTTTGGCCAAGCGAGGGCCTCCCGACTGCATCCCCCGACATCTTAGGGGCGTCAGGCAAACCGCTGTGCGCACCACTCAGATCCACGCAGGCCTCGTCCGCCCCTCGGCAGAGGAGCAAAACGAAGGGGTTTCACGCAGTTAAATAGTCGCTAGATTTCTAAGCACAAGATGAATTCCCCCAAATGACCCTCAGTGACATGAGGGCCTTTCTGTCGTGGCGACTTCCGGTTGTCATCCCAGGGTCTCCTTCCCTCCCTGTGTGAAGAATTTAGATTTCTTTTCTCCGGAAGACTTGAGTTGGCACGCTGGCACGTGGAGAAGAGCCTCCCTCCCTCCCTGCCTCTCTCTGGCTCCCGCCGGTCCCCTGCTTACTTTTGAACTGTTTTCCTGGGGCCGGTCTCCCCGTCGGGGCGCTTCTGAGAACGGACGACACGTCCCTTTGTCAATCAGACTCCAGAGATGGTCCACGTGCTGCTTGGCTTTACGTGAAAATGAAAGTCGCTATTTCTGAATCTTCAAAAAGGGAAATAAAGCACAGGATTGAGATCACATTCCCGCGTCAGCTGAGCCAGGGGGGGGTGTGTGAGACAATGAGCCATTCTCTGTAGGTGGAGGTCAAAGGATTCATTTGATAATAACGCACCATCACTAACATCCCCACGATTTGCGGGGAAACGTGTCACGGTCACAGACCGACCCCACTGAGTCTGAGTTGTTATTTGAGACGAAAACCTCAATATAAAGGATATTTTCAGAATTTGCTCGTCAGTGCCGCCGTCACATCCTGTACTCACAGACCGCCCGCCCCTGCAGCTTCTGTTGTATACACACCCATCGCCTGCCTTCTCTGTAATGAATCCTGATTAAAATACAAAAATGAAAACATTCTATGTTTTCTGAGAGGTATTTCCCATGAAAATTTCTGGATCATTCTGCCAGTATTGGGATCGGCTTGTACATTGCTGATGAAGTGACCTGACAAACAGGTGATAAAACATTCTCTAACTCCTTCCCCTCCCCCCAAAATGAAACAACAAAGGAAACAACTCCCTTTGCAGGATATTCGCGAGAAACTAACCAGAGGTTCTGTGCCTCCTGGGTGGCGTCTGCAATACACCCCCGCGACGGCGGCTTTCCTGGTGTAAATACCAATCTGATCAGAATATAGTATATTATTGGATTTCTAATTTTCTGTGAAAAGACCAGGCTATGTGGAGCAGCCTTTAGCAAGCTGTCACAGATGAGACCGATGAGCGCATCCTGACTTAACACACGGCGAGGTTGCCAAGGATACGCTGCTGAGGGACCGGGGTCAGGAGTCAAACTGACCAATATTGAGCAAATTGCATTGGTTTGAATGATTCCCCCTGAGCTAGTAATGATATGGCGAGCACACAGTTAGGTCTGCAGACAGATAAATACGAGATGTGAAGATCAACCAAGCTGCGTTTGGGGCCGGCATACGTGCGCGGCGGCGCTTGTGCGGTTTGTGCGTGAAATATACAAAAATGCACACAGCGACTCAGGCAGACATTAAGTCTGTAAAACTAGGGCAAGGGCGTGCGTCCATCTGTCTACGCACGACCTTCGCTGAAGCCGAACCGGTGCCACGCACAAAGCTGCACACGAAGGACCACTGTACGCGTCCTAGTGAAAAATTCTCGCCTGTATTTTTTTCTGGTTTGCTTCTCATAGTCGCGATTTTTTTGCCTCAAGGCATAATGTGATTCTCAGAGTACAGCAAAGCTAGAGAAATATTACCCTAAAGCATCGTTATTTTATGTAATAGCCTCCACAAACTGTCTCAAATATGTGACACGCAGCAAGTTGAATGATCAGGTTTCAGAAGCCGCAGAGAGCTTAAGAAGAATCGTCTTCCTAATGAACATTCTTCCGACCACTGAAATTAATACTTTCTTCTTAGGTGATCAATACATCGGTCCATATGGCTGCCTTCCCATCATTAAGCCGGCTAATGACGAGGTCGACATGTTCTCCAAGCCCCACCTCGCTCTCCCTACCTGGCCCCATCATTGCGGGTGCTTTTCCTACCGTTTCTCATGGCGTCCGTCATAACTGAAGAACCGGAAATAATACACTCGACAAACTGATAGTAAAATTTCTGGAATGGCAAGGGAATGAGAGCATGGCTCCCTGCCTCTACAATCCAGAGGACGACAGGCCAAAACAGACGCCCCCAAAGTTTCCGAGCCAGGACAGAATTCCCCGGCTCCTTCCCACCGTTCCCCAGACTCCTGCTGCGCCCCGTCGGCCTTCCCAACATAAAACTACTCCCCACCTGTCCGCATCCGCTGGTTACGATGAATTCATGGCCCAAATTAGGTGGAAATAAAAGAGGCTGCCGTAGATAATTTCCCAACAAATTGTCTTTGCTTTCCTCCGGGATATAAGAAACATGGTTAAAAATCTGAGATTCCACCAATTTTAATGCAAAGTTGAGCAAAGAAGTCACAAAAAACAGACCAAACAGAAGTAAAAGGTAAATTCTGTTGGATTTCTTCTCTCCCCACGTAAGTGAGATTTGAGACAATTTGAAAATACTGTACCAGAGAAGATTGATCATCTCAAAGAAAAGGGGCTTCCTCCTCTTTAAAACCTTTTCTCCTGGATGCATGGTTTCCAGAAATGACTTTAATCTCATTTTCTGTACCCTAATACGATTTATACCCTTGGCTGGAAAAATCTCTCCTGTGTATATTAGGACGCACACGTGTGGAGTGCGCTGCCCGTGAATAAAACCAGGCAGCATCACAGAGCCTTCGGCAGTGTTTTGATACGTATCTAAGTGAGTTGTCCATGCTGTATAATTCATTTCTTTACAAAGTTTCTTTGTTTCCGTTCTTTTAAGTTAGGGGAGAAAAAGTCAAAATTGGCTGCTTTAAAAGAGAGAGGAAGGTGGATATTTATATCTTAATGAATGTGGTGCGATACTCTCTCTTAATCTAAAGAAAAGGGGAAAATGGCCGGGACGTCTCCAGATAGATGGTTAAGAAAAGAATCGTTCTGAGTCTGGAGCAGTACATTTATAAAAATGCTGAGTTTTGTCTCCGTTCAATTGGGATCCTGACCAGAGGAAGGCTAGAGGCAAGATAATTAAGTTTCCTTTACTAATTTAGTTCTTTGTAGTGTCTCCCAGAAATGCCTGCTGTCCAGCGTCAGCCGTGCATGTTGGATCGTCCGCGGGGTGAGAGAGGCTGGAGCGTCCTCCCCGGAGCGTCCTCCCTTCGCCTCCTGAAAGGGGCCGCTGCGATATTTCCAATGTGCCTGTTTTATCTCGCGAATGTCCCACGATCTACGCTAATGACATCGTGATTCCGGGATGCGTTTCAGTAGGGAGGTGATTCATGAAGAAGATGCTAGAGAAAGTCTATAGCAAATAATAGAAAGGAAAATTAATAAATCACGGCCCTTTTCACATAAAGAAAGAAAATTCTTTGTAAGGTGAACTATTTAAAACACAATTAGCTCATTCGAGTCTCGGCAGCAGGAAATACTGTTTCTAGAGCTGCCGGGGACTCACTCCTCACTTCAGATTGAAACCGACCAGTGAGCAGGTGTGCAGTGGAAACTCCTCCTGCTCACACGTCCCAAGTTTGCGTCTCGCCCACCTCGCCTCCCGAGACCCTGCCTCCCGCCTGCACGCGGCTGGGCCCGGAGGAGACGAGGCTCTCACGCGGTCTCGGTGCACTGCTCCGGACTCTGCGCACCGGAGAGCACCAGCACGCAGGAGAGCCTGGGTCTCCGAAGCACTATTTTGGAAATCGAGGCACCTCCTGGTATTAAAAACGCGTGTGGGGGGAAATATCTTGTAGGTAAATATCCTAAGCCTGGAAATACTTCATCCAACCGCCTTCGCTGTTTGGCTTCTGTCCCTGCTGGCCCTTCCATGCGCTGCTCTGCTTCCACCCTGGAGCCGCCTCCCCCAACCCTGCGCCTTCTCGGTGGGCAGCGCCCCCCCCCACCTCTGGCTCCAACCAGTGTCCACGGCCAGATCCCCCGAAGCAGTATGTCCGGCCCATCCAGCCCGGACCTTGTCCTGAGAGGGAAAGGAAACAAAACCAGTCGCACATTGTCAAGGCGAAGGGAAAGGCACGTCATCTCTGTGGCCTGCCAGTCACCCATGGAAACCCTTCTCTACCTCTCCCTAAGCTCCCCGTCTTCCTTCCCCTCTGACAGGGAGTGCTCTCCAGATCCCTCCTTCCTTCTCTTTATCCCGACGCCTCCGTCTAGGTCATGAGCCATTTTCTGGGCTTCCTGAGCCCTCACCAAGGAGGAAAGAGACACGTGGGGAGACTAGGAAATGCAGCTTTAGAGTCTCAGCAGTGTCACTGCCCACGAGACCTGCTCCATCTGCACAGCCATGCTGATGCTCGGCATGCCCGTGGGTTTCAGCTTCTACTGACCAGACGTCAAAGATGCACCAAAGTTTCTCACTAAGATATTTTATCATATCTACAATGATGGAAAATACAAATAACCTAAAATCTGAAGGCTAAAGAAGGGTTAAAAATGATAGGAAATGCCTGTTGTGGAATATTCGGGGATATTAAACGGATATACAAGAAAATATTAACAAACCTGGAAAATAATGTACTATATTTTTAGGTTATAATTTAGCATATATATCACATATATTTAGATCACATTTAAAGTTGCCTTTGCAAAATACATATTGTATATGTAATCTAAATTTATACATAATCTAAGTTTACACATTACCTACATTCCTGCAAAGAAAATGTATTTATACGACAGAATTTATTTGGTATCTTCTAGGTATGAAGTATTGTGTTACACAGTTCCTACATGGAAAATTATATCTGCAATAACAAATGCATAATACTTACTATCCAGTGAATGCATGAGAAATGATAAAAACCAGTGCTTATCCCTTAGAAGCTATAGTTCTGGTCATTTACGGTCATTTAGCTATAGTTATGGTCATTTATGGTCATTTTTAAATTCCTTATTTGTGTTTTGTTATAGATTGCAGAGCACTTAAAACATGTGTTAATTGTATAATTGGAAATGAAACAATAAAATCTGAAACTCATGTATACTTCCCCCGAAAGCGTTCGTCTGCCTCTCCCCCCGTTCCTGCTTAGCGATCTGTCGAGAAGAATAGACCCTTCTGCCTCTGTCCCCTAGCTGAAATCCACGTGTCATCGGTCACCGACCTGCCCTCTCTTCTGGAAGGTCTCCAGTGATCACGGGCTGCACGTGGCCTGGAGTTCGTCTCCCCTCTGCCACGTCAGTCACTGTAACTAGTGCCTCTGGCTTTGCTCGCCGAAATCCATCCCGTTACGCCATCCCTAAGGGGAGAAAGCCGTCCTTTTGCCTAGAAGAAGCCTCGGGGCTCCCTTCTCGCCACAAACGTGGTTCCCGGGCCTTCCACGAGCTCGCCTGGCCAGCCATCTTCCACTTTCAAGCCACCCAACAGCCTTTCTTTTGTGCCCTCCGCTAGCGTGAGTGCCCCCTGTGTTCGTCGCAAGCGCGTGCGTTCTGTCCCCACTAGAGTCCACTTTCTCCATCAAGTCATCTCCAGTCTCTCACACGAGGACATGTCCGCCTCGTGTACGTGCCCACCAAGCAGTCGCGTGTCCTGGCAGCAGGTAGCGTGCACACGTGGAGCGCCCCTTTGTTTCGTTGTAAGTCTGACATCTCGGGAGCCCGCCCTTGCCTCATTTCACGGAAGTCCTCCAGTTCGTCGTGAGTTGCCCATACCTGGCTGCCTTCCTTTCCCTAGTTGACCAGGGACAGCCCTCTGCACCCAGAGAGGCTGAGCGGACGGGCTCCATCCGTACGCTGAATGCGTCCTCCGGTAGGACCTAGCAGATGGGGACCCTGGGAGCAAGGAGGGTAAAGTCAGGGTGTTTCTTCCTCAGCTCCCTCCTGGGGGAGACCAGGCAGCAAGCCCCTTCATGGAACCCACAGCTCCCGAGGGCTGACGGTGTCCCCATCATGCTGTGTGGGTCCTGGGAGTTCTTCCCCTACGTGACTTGACATTTCTGGAAGCAAGGCTGCACCTGTTCCCATCAGCCCACGAAGAGCTGCCCCGTGTCTTCCCCTCTGCCTGGACACACCTGTGCAGACGGCCCCCTCAACTTGACCTGTCTGAACGAGCCCCGTGTTTCTAGCAGCAACCAGGACTTGCAAAGTTCCTGCACATTCCGAGAGGTGGGCCATTCTGCTGGGTGTGGGGGAGACAGGAGATGAGAGAGGGTTCAGAAGCCAGGGGACTGACAAGTACACTGCAGAAGGGTATTTTTAGAAGGTGTCATCATCACTTTGCTTCAAAGACTCTGGATTTCCGGGCTGTCATATATATCGATATTCAAATATAAAGGCAAGAATTCCCGTCTCCCATAGATCAATAGTAATTATTTTAGAATAGTCGGATACATTGATTTATCCGCATCTCTGACCCCTTCCACTAACACAAACGAGCAGGCGCTGCACGTGTGCGTGCTCACACACGCGCGGGGCATCTGATTCCGGGTTTAGGTAGTGGCTGGACAGCGTGGTGCGTCCGCTAACTGGCGTCGGCCTCTGCTCTCTGCCGTGTGGCGTCTGATTCCATCGCTGCCCACATCACCCCGGCGAGCGCGCAGAGAGCACAGCGACGGCAGCCCGTTTCTTTGCAGAGAGCTGCCAGGCGCGGGGCTCCGTGTCCACCTGCTCTCTCGCCTTCCCGTGTACGACATCTGTCTTATTTAAAATAATCGCTTCCAAATCTTCCAAAACTACTAAATTAACGCTTAGCTGCAGCCTTGGAGGAGAGGAACAGTGGGCGCCTGTGCGTGCGAGGGCCGCGCCGGCCGAGTCGGGGTCCTTTAACCTGAAGAGGAAGCGTTTTGCTTAATGGAAGTTGCATTAGTTGAGCAGCATTTATTCTGTTGATAAAGATCAGTGTCCAATAAAATCCAATCCGAGCCTGGCAAGGAGAGACTGTATTTGGAGGGGTGAGTGAAGGTGGGTGAAGGAACGGGGGCACCAAGGGGCTGCGGCAGGTGAGTCCTGCAGCAGGGAGACTGCTCAGACTAGGAGACCTCCAGGTGCCTGAGGACAGGCGCAGGCTTTGCTCTTAGAGGCAGGGAGAAGGCTGGGGAGAGCCGGGTGCGGGGCTGGGGGTGAGCGGGGCGGGCTGGAGGGCAGCGTGGCTCCCAGAATGTTTCATCTCGAGTGTCTCATCTTCTCGAGGGCGGGTCCAGCCCCAGAGCCCCGGAAACGAGAGAAGCTCGCCCCGAGTCTGGTTAACAACTGTTTTGTTGGATGAGTCAGCGGGGCTGATGGTTCCGAGACTCACTGCTGGGACCCAGAAAGGGACTTTGGAGGGTGTGTATTGAGCCCGCTCATTCAAACAGAAGGTAAAACTTTTGTTCTTTTTCCCAACCGTGGGAGCTGATATTTTCAGAATAGATAACAGAGAGAGAGAATGAAGTCTCCTTTGCTCAAGGTCTTCAACGATCAGATAAATTCCTATTCTCTAAAATTGTTTAGGCTGCAATCACCAAGATGGAAAACAATGCTTTTCGGAGGTTGCGATTTTTTTTTTTTTTATCATGAACTTTGGAGACAGGCAGCTCTGAGTCGGGCCCTCGCCCAAACCTGATGGCTGTGGCCTTGGGCGGGCTGTGTCCTCATCGTGTGTAGGAGTCACGATAGCCAATATCCCAAAGGCGACGGAAGAGCCAAGGAGGTCATTTGTGAACTTGCCATCACAGTCAGGTCCATATTTAGAAATGCCGGATGCAGGGGAACAGCCCCATCCTGATAACGGGGACAGTAATGAAATAAGAAGGCTCCTGTCTTACTGTTACTGCAAAGATAAGAGAAAGCTCAACATTTACACCGTAAGTTGTGATACAAATATGATTATTATCGACACAGGCTGTGTCACTTGCAAGAGCTAGATCGTTTCCTTCTTAGGGTCATGCTTTAAGATTTAGTGACTACGATCGTTAAAACGACATCGATCCTTTAGGTCTTATATCTGCCAGTCCCATGTTCTCCCAAGACAAGATTCCCAAGGACAGACCGACATCGAGGCGGACCGAAAGGAGCCACACATACGGAAAGCGACGGCAGCGAGGTTTTTTCATGTAATTCACATTTCCAATTTTAGAAGAGGAATGCAGCTCTCAGGTCGAAAAGTCAGTCAGTTACCCTCCTGCTTCTATCGCCATTAGGAACGAAACACTAGAAAACATTAGAAAAGTCGTGATTCCAAAGACGTTTTCCTCATTGAATGTGCGCTGGCTCTTAAGTACAGTACAGGGCTGCAAATGTAACTGTATCCTTATTACGGGAGGTAATGAGGCCTTAAATTGGGGAAAATTTAAAGACTATAGTATTTTATTGGTATAACTTTCCAAAATGATTGCTTAAAAGCTATTAAATGGATAATTCTTCAGAACAGTAGATATAGAAACCGTGGGATTGAAAATAAACGGGGCGCCTGGGTGGCTCAGTCGGTTGAGCATCCGACTTCGGCTCAGGTCGTGATTTCATGGTTCATGAGTGCGAGCCCCACATCGGGTTCTGCTCTGACAGCTCAGAGCCTGGAGCCTGCTTCGGATTCTGTGTTTCACTCTCTCTCTGCCCCTCCCCTGCTCACGATCTGTCTCTCTCTCTCCTTCAAGAATAAATAAACATTTAAAAAATTTAAAATAACCCTGTCCCTAAAAGTAATTCCCACTGCTTTCTGGCTTGTCGGTGTTGCTGTCGCCCACAGCCCTCCCGTGGTGTGGCCCCAGGACCCCGTCTCCCTTCTGCACACCGGGTGCTGTCTTGGAGGTACTGTGTTCAGCACCGTTCTCTCTGGACCAGAGGCCCTCCCTCTGTCCATGGGGCACCCTCTTCAGGAGCCTGCCCTAGTTTCCACCACACGCGCAGCCTTCTTGCTGTGTGTCTGACAAAATGCCAGCCAGCACGTACCCCACCTTATGTGCCGGGAGCTCCCTGAGGGCGGGCCAAATCTCCCTTCTGCAGCTCCGGGATTCAGCATCCCGCCCGGCATGCAGCAGGGGCTCAATAAATGTCTGTTGACATTTACTTGACATCATTATTAAATGATTATCTAAGTGACATCGTCAATGTTTCTTACGCTGAAAACCCAAACTCTATATGTAATTGCACTCGAAGCCAGAGGCCAGGATGGGTCACTGTGGAGGGACAGCGGCCTTGTCTTGTGAGGGTCTCCCGAGGGAGCGAGGGCAGGTGCCCCAAGGGAAGGAACACCCTGGCGGTCTCCCCGCGCAGGATGGCAGGGCCCGGGCGGGGACCCCGCTCACCAGGAGCCAGGCGCAGCCCAGGGTAGGCCTGGGATGGAGACCACTCATCGTAAACACACCGACAAGCCATCCCGAAGGCTTCGGGGAGCCCCTCCAGGTCCTTCGGTGGGATTCGGTGGTAGTGAGATGGGGGTGGGGCGATGCTTTTTCTGATACGCTTCGGGAGAGGGATGCAGAGAGGTGAGACAGCAGAGTGCTCTCCTCGAGGAAAGGGAGGAGTGTGAGCGAGAGAAGGGGGCGGGCACGGCGCCTGGATGGTTCAGCCAGTGGAGCGTGGGACTCTTGGTTTCAGCTCAGGTCATGATCTCATGGATCATGAGTTCGAGCCCCGTGTGGGGCTCTGTGCTAGCAGCATGGAGACTACTTGCGATTCTCTCTCTGCCCCTCCCTTGCTCTCACTCTCTCTCAAAATAAACAAATAAAGTAAAAAAAAAAAAAAAGGTAGAGAACATGCGGGGGGGTGGGGATCTGTGATAATTAGTGCCAAGCACAAAATGTGTGTGTGTGTGTGTGTGTGTGTGTACAATGAGTGTGCTTATCACACCCACTGCGAGAGCAGCAAGTCTTTAAAAACGAGCGACAGTAAATTAACGTAAAATAGGGGTGCCTGGGGGACTCAGTCGGTTGGGCTTCTGACTTCAGCTCGGGTCATGATCCCACGGTTCACGAGTTCGAGCCCCGCGTCGGGCTCTGTGCTGACGGCTCGGAGCCTGGAGCCTGCTTCGGATTCTGTGTCTCCCTCTCTCTCTGCCCCTCCCCTGCTTGTACTTGTCTTTCTCTCTCTCAAATACATACACATAAAAAATTTTTAAAAATTACGTAAAATAAAACAGAACGTTTTTCACCGTGAGCTGATGTGAAAAGGGAAAGTTTAGGGCTTCATGACAACTTTCAGAAAATAGAGGGCGATTTGAAAATGTGCAAAAAAGGGTAAAAAACTAAGAGGTAGTATCACACAAGAGTTCTCCTGGTTGCTGTCCCCCCGGGGCTCGGGCCCACGAGCTCCGGAACGGAACGGCACAACCCGGGGTAACACGGGGCCGTGGTCCTAAATCTATGAGCTGAGAAAACTGTTCTCGGGTAGCGCGTCCTTGCTCACAGAGTCGGGGTCACTCACTACCAAAGCTGACCGCGGACGCGAGATTACCTAACGCAGCTGTGGGCGTGGCGCCCTGGGTCCTCCTCCCGAGCGCTGCTCCAGCGGGGACAGGTGCACAGGCAGAGTCCCGGCCGAGAGCCCGGCTGGGGATGGGAATTCGCACCAACCCCACGCTTTCAACGTGCCGCAGCAGCGTGCGTCTCGGAGCCTCCTTGCCTCTCGCAGACTCAGCCTGGATTCTATTTCGTGTTCTCCTCCTTTAATATTCCTTCCTAGGATTTGAATCTCACAGCCTCAAAATACCGAAGTTCCCTTCCTCTGAGGGGGTGGATGTAAAATACATCGTTAGCATTATAATAACTGAAATCAACAAGGTCTAATTCCTGGCCATGCCAACTGTTGTAGAGGGCTTCCTCCATCTGCCCGTGCCTTTCCAGTATTCCTTAATGATTTCCTTCACGACGATTTGTTTTTAAAGAGCAAAACCCTCCTCAAACAACCACGGCTAAGTATGATTTCCCTGAGAGGCTGCTTGTGAGCCCCCACGCACCCGCCCTGCGCTGGAGGTTGGAGTTTGATGCTGAGGACCCCGACCCAAGAATGTGTGAGAAACAGCAATAAAAAATGGCTGGCTTTGGTCTTTACGTGGTTATGTAAACCGGTGCTAATTTTTTTTTTTTAAGGAAAAAAGGATCCTACAGCAGAGTGACAGGGATTCTTCGGCAGCAAACAAAATGAATACTCGCTTTAAAAAAATGTCAAAACGTGGATATGCCTCCAATCATTTAAAAAATAGAAGGTGATAAGTTGAAAATGTCAGGTAATTGGCAGACAGATAGAAAGTTAAACTGTGTCCTCAGTGAAGAAAATTAACCAGCAGCTGCCAGCAGGGACCCCAAGGTCATGTGAATGCCAGAATCGAGCAAAGCCCAATCATTCAGAAGGGGTTCTCGGCTGCTATCCCCTCCCTGGTCATTTCCAGATCTCTCAGGAACTGCCCTGAACCACTGCCAACATGTGTTCATTTCTAAAAATTACATAGATTGTGATTTATTACCCATCACACTACAAAAATCCACTGTGAATTAAATCAGCCCTTTGTTTAAATTGCTCCTTGGCAATACGTATCATATCATCATAAATGACATTGAAGTTATAATCTGCAGTCGCCGGCCTCAGCCAGTGATAAGGCTCCGCCGTGGGACGATCAATACTTACTATTCATTTTTGAAATTATCTTCACATTGATTCCTGAACAAGCGCCAGCAACACAGAGGCACAGCCTTTAATACAATAATTATATAAAGGTTTACAGGCTCATCCTCCCAGCCAATAAAAGCTGTCAACGGGCAGGGACAGTTACAATCCCATAATCCATCAAAACCCTGTTCTCTGACCTGTGGGCTTCTGGGCTTTCGGGAGAGCAGGATAAACACGCCCGTCCAGGAGGGGACAGTGCGCAGGCGGGCCAGACAAAGGCTCGGTGGATATTACTGATTAACGAAAAATCCTCCGAGCGGCCGGACTCCGCTTTTTTATGATCGGAACAATGAAGGGTCATCTATGCATCTGTTTGCTAATTGTAATTCAGCCAGGAGAACACAGCCAGCCACTTCTCTGCTTTTACTTTTAGGTCTTTAATTTATCAGGTTCGACCGTGTACCGGATGACTTACAGTAATGAAGTAAGCCTGTGGAAATCGCAGTGGAGACAGGCACCTTAGCAAAGGGACAAGCAAAGGTCTGAGACCAGAGAAGGGGAGACAGATCAGTGGGCATGGGACTTGCTGTCAGAGCTCTTTCCCACACACACACACACACACACACACACACATGCAGACACACAGACAGACCCACGCACACAGATGCACACAGGCCCAGACACACAGACATACACACTCAAACACGGGAAAACACACGGACACAAGAGCACAGACAGACACGCACACGGACACACAGATACACACAGACACAGGTGAACAAACGTGGGCAAACGCACATATACACACATGCAAGGACACAGAAGGACATAGACACTCAGATACACACAGACATACAGGCACGGACACACACAGATACCTACAGACATGTGAACAAACACGGGCAAGCACACATACGCATACACACCAGGACACCAACACGCACATGTACAGAGACACATACACAGGCCCGCACACACAGATGTAGACACAGGTAAACACACATACCTACGAGGACGCACAGGACACACACAGACACACCCCCCCACGGAATTAGTTAAAATCTTCCCAGTCAAGTTCGTGAGGACATCGTGAGTTCTAAGAAATCTTGCAACCTGTCCGTACCTGTGCGTCTGCTTTGCCGTTAATTGTAACAAAGCCATTTACCAAGTCTGTTTAATGTGTCGTTGAACTTAACCTTGGTTAGCTAGTGGGATAGACCTTGAGTCATCTATTATTTGCAGCTGTTTTCAGACATGATTTGAAGCCTGAATCTGTGCTGCCCGGAGGCTGGGCAGGGCCGGGGGCTAGGGGGGGCGAGGAGCAGTGGGTCCCACGCCAGGTCCAGCTGCAGACTGCGGGCTTCCTCTTGCTTCGGGGCACATGGGAGTCACTGTAAGCCCCCTGAGGGTGAGGGGCACACGGGGGTCCCGCGGGGAGGGCACGAACGCATTTGGCAGGAAGGCAGCTGTGGTTCCACGTGGGCTGGGGCCTCGGGGACACGAACCCCCACCCAAGGCCAGAGTCCATCCTCTGTTCTCTGTCGAAGTGAGTTTCTGAGGTGGTGTAGATCTTGGTAGTGTCCTAATGACAAATTACTGGCCTTTAGTGGGCTTTTTTGGAAATTTGTTATTATTCAAAATTGTCAACATTCAAGTATTGAAGAAAAACTGGTACGTGACGGGGGTGGCTCTACTTCCCATGTTTTTGCCGTCACTTGGGTGGGAGCCTGTGTTGTATTTCCTGAGTCCGAGGACAGGGCCGTCAGCCAGGACCACCGAGGGCGCTGGCAGACCGGGTTCCCCCCCCCCCACTCCCCCTCTGCTGGCGCACTGCGAGCGCACAGTAGGGCTGCACGTGGCGGGCAAGGGTGACCAGTCGGCGACTCCACAGGACGGCGCTGGATGGGAATGACTCTGAAAACTACCCATCGGGTTTAGAGAGGCATCCGATTTCGTGCGGGGCCTCCATGTCTTCCAATTCATTATATTTTTAATTTGTTCTCTTTTAAATTTATTTATTTATTTTGAGAGAGACAGAGAGAGCAGAGAGCAGAGGATGAGCAGAGAGAGGGAGGGAGAGAGAGAATCGCAGGCAGGCTCTGCGCTGTCAGCACAGAGCCCTAGCGGGGCTGGAACTCATGAACTGTGAGACCATGACCTGAGCAGAAATCAAGAGTCGGACTTACCCAACCGAACCTCCCGGGAGCCCCATTGTATTCTTTACGTTCAAAAAGATGGGTTACACGTCCCCGAAGGCCACGCAGGGGGGCGGGGGCCCTGCCTTCACAGTGCTCCCCGCGGGCGGCCTCCGTGGAAACAGGGTGCGGGCAGCGGGGCGCACACCCTGAGCCCCGCCCGCGCCCGCCCCAGCCTCGCGACCTCCCTGCCCGCGCCCCCCCCCCGCGAGAGGACGGACCTCCCATTCGGGGGCGCCCCCGCAGATCCGCAGGAAAGCCCCCCTAGAGGCAGCGCGGGCGCCCAGGTCCACGTCCCCCGCCAGCATGGAGGGTGGCTCTCCATCCGCTGCTCCTCTAGAGCGGGGGCGCCTCGACCAGGTTCCCCAACACGCACGGTAGGGCAGGGCACGACAGGCGGGAGCGGAGGGGGGGCAAGGGGGGAGGGAAGAGGAGGGAGAGAAGGGAGGGGGGAAGGGAGAAGGGGAAAGGAGCAAGGTGGGGCGGGGGGGGGAGGGAAGTGGGGAGAAGGGGAGAGACAGGGGGGGTGTCATGCGGAAGCAGGAGGGCAGCTTGGGGGGGGAGCAGAGAGGCGGGGGAAGGAGAGAGGAGGGAAGGGGAGAGGTGGGGTGGGCGGCGTCACATCATTCCGGAGCCCGTGGGCGGCGGGAGGGAGGGCGTCACGCGGATGGCGGGGGTGGGGTGGGGTACCATGCAGGAGCGGAAGGGCGGGGAGGAGGGTAGAGGCGGTGGGGGGTCATGCAGGAGCCGGAGGGCGGGGGAGGAAAGGCGAGGGGGGTGGGGGTTCACGCGGGAGCCGGGGGTGGCGGGGGTGGGAAGAGGCGGGGAGCAGGGGTGTCACGCGGGAGCCGGAGGGCGGGGGTGGGGTGGGAAGAGGGGAGGTGGGAAGAGGGGGGTGGGAAGAGGGGGTGGGAAGAGGAGGGGTGGGAAGAGGGGGGGTGGGGGGTCACGCGGGAGCCGGGATGGGTGGCGGGGGTGGGAAGAGGTGGGGGGCGGGGGGTCACGCGGGAGCCGGGGGGGGCGGCGGGGGTGGGAAGAGGGGGGTGGGGGTCACGCGGGAGCCGGAGGGTGGGAGGGAAAGGCGGGGGTGGAAAGAGGCGGGGGGCGGGGGGTGGGAAGAGGGGGGGTGGGAAGAGGGGGGGTGGGGGTCACGCGGAGCCAGGGGGGGTGGCGGGGGTGGGAAGAGGGGGGGGTGTGGGGTCACGCGGGAGCCGGGGGGGCGGGGGTGGAAAGAGGCGGGGGGCGGGGGGGTGGGATGAGGGTGGTGGGGGGGGTCATGCGGGAGCCGGGGGGGGGTGGCGGGGGTGGGAAGAGGGGGGGGGTGGGAAGAGTTGGGGGGTGGGGGTGTCATGCGGGAGCCGGGGGGCCCCGGGGCGGGTCGCGAGGGCAGCGGAGAGCCGGGGCCCGTCGTGCGGGCGCAGACGGTTTTCGGATTCGCTCGGGAAGCCGGTTGGAAGGATGGTGCTTCCGAACGTGCGTGTTTCGTGCTGGGAACCCCGAAACCAGGTGGGCGGCCCGTGTAGATGGAGCTTCGAGGCTTCTGCAAACCCAAAACCCCGCCCGGGCAGGAGCGCGACGCCGCCGTGCGGCCTGGGCCCGCGGTCCCCCGTGCCTCCAGGCGGGCCGCCCGCTGCTGTCGCCGGCGCCGCCCCGGGGGGGTTCACGTGTCCGCGCCGGGGCCTCGGCCCGCTCCGGCCCCGGGGCGTCCACCGGCCACACTCGGGCCGCGGGTCCATCCACGTTCGGCCACAGCCTGCTCCGGTCCCGGGTCGCCGCGCCCGGGCCTCAGTGTCCTAGGCTCCCGGGGCCCTTCCCCGAGTCCCAGCCGGCCCGCTTCTCGGTTGGTCTCCGCGCCTCGCAGGGGAGGCCGGGGAGCCCTGTCCCCTGGAACGGCGGCCCTGATCCTGTGCCCTGAGCTCCAGCCCCGTGACCCCACGGCCTCCCTGCAGCCCGGCCTCCGGTCCCGTCGCCGCGGGGGGCCGGTTTCCCGGAGCCTTCGGAGGAGCGCGCACAAGGTCAGGGCGCGGCGGGCGGCTTGCAGGTTCCGCGGGACGGAGCCGAAAGTTCCGGACAAAGCCGAAGACGAGCTGAGCGGGGGCTTCCTCTCCTCCCGCCTCCCTCGGCAGGAGGCCCCCTCAGCCCCGCTCCAGGACCGGTGTCCCCTCGCCTCTAACCCTGCCCAAGGTCACTCCTCCGGGGCTCTCCCCGCCGTGCCTCCATGCCCCCCTCTCCCGGAAGCCCTCCAGATCTCAGCGCGGGGTCCCCTGCCTGACCCCGGCTCCTCTACCTTGTTTACCTCGTTGACTCACGCCCCCCCTGGAGGACTGACCGCCACGTAAACTCGGTGCTGGTGGTGGTTGGACAACTGCCCCTCCTCTCTGGACCGCCAGCTCCCAAAGTAGCAACTCCTTCCGTCGATAATGGCGTCCCCAGGGTGAGACACCGGCGGCCCAACCTGCTGGCACGTCACGAGTGTTTGCCAGTGAGTAAGCGCATGATTCGCTCCCAGGGCATTTGCTAAAGCGCCATGGTTCCTCGGTAGTCTCGGTCATCAACATCAAAGGAAGAACTCGTTAATTATTATCGAGAAAAATCACTACATGAAACTCGCCATCTTGGTGCGAAGTAGAGTCACATCGTCGGGAAACAGAGCTCCGTAACGTTTTCGACTTGCAAATCTGAAGACGTACACCCGTTAAACACAGACCTCCCTTTTCCCTCCCCCTAACCCTTGGGGACCCCCATTCCGTGTTCCGTCTTCCTGAATTTGACTCCTGAGGGACGTCATGTGGGCGGAATCACCGCATCCGTCCTTTGTGGCTGGCTCACTTCGCACGATGTGCACCGCATTCGTCCACACGGCAGTGGGTGACAGAATCTCTGGCTGCGTGGCATCCCGCTGTGGGATTTACCACATTCACTCGTCTGTCCATCGTCAGTGGACACTTGTGGTTTCCAACTTTTGAAGAGCGTGATCGCGCTGCCGTGAGCACAGCTGTGCAGGTGTCTCCGCCGGACCCGGCTGTCGGTTCTCTTGGATAAATGCCCAGACGCGGGGTCGCCAAGTCACAGGATTGCCCCGGTTTTCTGTTTCCACAGCGGCCACCGCAGATCAGAAGGACCTCGCTTTTCCACATCCTCATCTGCAGTCGCTCTTCCTGCGTATCTTTTCTGGAATGCGACCGTTCTGGTGAGTATGTGGGGCGGCCTCATTGCA
The DNA here is from genome assembly GCA_030068075.1 of Paguma larvata. Classification (NCBI taxonomy): domain Eukaryota; kingdom Metazoa; phylum Chordata; class Mammalia; order Carnivora; family Viverridae; genus Paguma; species Paguma larvata. The sequence goes on from CM057835.1 coordinate 1,409,788, forward strand.
GTTCTGATTTGCAGTTTTGATGGTTAGTGATGCTGAAATCCTCTAGAACTAGCTGCATCAGAGTTCAGGGAGAAGAGTCTTTAAACAGCAGGACACCTGGAAGGCTTTGAACACCTGTCCCCAGTCTTCCCTCCTTCCAGACATACTGCCATTCTGCTGTTGGACGTTTCCAGTTTTCCCGCCTCCCTGCCTCCACGCCCCATGACTCCCTGCCCAGGCGCCTTGCCCATGGTCTGTTCTCCGCATCGTGCCTTCCCCCCCCCATCTGCCCAGACTCGTACCCCCTCAAGGACACTCTTGAATGCGTCCTTACATCCGAAGCCCTCCCAGGCCAGCTGCAAGCGAAATCTTCTTATGTTCTCCTTTACGTGGTTGGCTAGATCAGGGTTTCTCAGTCTCTGCTCTGCTGACGTTTGCGGCCAAATAGTTCTTTGTGGGGAAGCTGTCCTCTACATCGTAGGGTTTTTAGCCACGTCTCTTACTCCTACCCACGAGATTCCAGCATCACGTCCCCCCACAAAATGTTTCCAATGTCCTCAGATGTCACCTAGTGTCCTGGATGGGGTGGGTCCCGGTAAAATTATTGTGCCCGCCTCCACTTCTTCATAGACAGCGACCCTAATGGAGTTAGGGTCCTGACCTTGGATCTGTGAAGATGCAGACACAGTAGTGTGTGTCCCGCCTCCACACGAGCACGAATGTGTGTGTGTGTGTGTGGCCACTCAAATTCCTTAACAGTGGCCACGTGTAGACAGTTACGCTTGTGATACTCTAGATTCTCCCTTGTATTTCAAATTCTGCTTTATAAGTCAAACCCCAGGGCTAACCTCATATATATCATGTTTTTCAAAGCTAGTATGCAAAAATCTTAAATTTAAGTTTTGAAATTATATGTTGCAAACTGAGGTGAGGAAGCGACGTGATGAGGCAAAGCCCGTGCATCATTACAACAGTGGTGAGGGAGACGGTTCACTGAAGCGGGTCAGAACTTCGCTCAGTGGCGTGCTTTTCCAGGTGGGGTTTACAGAGAAGGAAGGACAATGGCTTAGAATCGATGAAGGATCAAGGTTGCAGTGACGCGAGTGAGAGCAGCCCTGGCGGGGAGCCCACAGGAGGGCAGCACTGATTGGTGCGAGGGGACCGGACGTGACACGCAGGCCGTGGGTGGGGATCGCAGGGAGCGCGCTCAGAGGCTGGCGGCCCAGCCCCCGGTGCGGACTTTGGGAGCGGGTGTGTGGTGCGGGTGCTGGTGTGCGCGTGCGGGTGGACCTGCTCCTGCCTTGGGCGCGCACCGTGGGGAGGTGGCCGGAGCGATAATCTGTACGGATGCCAATGTAGATGCTCTCCGGGTGTGTGTGTCGTAGCAAGTGTAATCTCTTAGGACAATTCTTCTTCAATATTAGCCGTTAGCCTTCTACCATGGAGGAAGACCTAAAACAGATGGAAGGATGCGGTATTTTTTCCCTAGGGTGAGCTTACCAAGTATTCAGTAAATTTACGTGTAGACGGGGACAGTAGGAAATTGAGCAAAGTAGAGACGGTGCCAACGCACGGGGTTCGTGACGAGTCTCGATGAGAAGGTTCCCACGCACGGGGAGCTTGCTCCCTAGGCCGCGTTATGGAAACTCTCCCCTGGAACCCTCTCCTCCTACAAGTCAGGCCGTCACGTGTGTGTCTGTTCTCACATCCTGCTAGACAGTGGCACGTATGAGTGCTAAAATGCGGCCATGTAACGATACATATGAGGTCCCGAGGATACTTGCGATGCCTTAACTTGTATTTTTATTTAATTGCTTTCGACTTGTAACAATGGGGAGGTAGTGAGCTGCGCAAGAACAGCGGTACCCGAGCCGCGGACGATGTATCTATTATCTGGCTCGCATGAAGGTCGCCGACCTGTGGCAGTTGCAGTAGCGGAAACATTAGAACTCCTGTGCAATTTAATCTTTACACAAATAAAGGAGAAGTATCACAATGCCTGAATAATGAAGACTCTCGCGGAGAAAAAAGAGAAGGGTGTCCCCGAGGAGAGGCCTCATTTTCTCTGCTGCACCGTGCCGACGCGCACACACCGAGATCCACTCTCGGGCTGACACTCGTATTAATAGAATTTTGGCTGGGAGAGAGTCGATGTTCTCGGTGATTGCCCTGCGCAGCTGTGACTCAGTTCCCCCGCGCCCGCTCATCACTGCCCCGTGTCAGCTCACAGAGACCGTTCTCCGCTGGAAAACTGTCATCGGGGCTGAAATTAACCGTTTTCCCTCCTGTTACAAGTCAGAATGTTTCCTGTCCCTCGCTTTTCAGGATACACCTGCCGTACCTAAGGCTTTTATAAAGTTACAAAGAAAGGAAACGCTAGCTTTCATCCAACGTGAAATAAAATTAAGGCACCGCCCTGAGAATTATAAATAGGGGATTTCTGAGGCGGAAATGGAATGTCTAGGCGTCCTGTCTGTTAAAACGGGGAATGATTCCTCCTTTTGTATGAGCTGCTGTGAAGGTTCGTGGCGATCCTCGGAAGAGCCGTGCTTTTGTCTGAAAATGCCTCTGCTCGCAGCCGATGGACGCAGGCGCCCGAGGTGGGTGTGCGGGAAGGCGTTGGCCCTGCAGCTGGAGAGTCACAGATAGGTGAAGGCATGGGCTCTGGGTCACCTCTCCTGTTCGCGGCACAGGGACCAGGAGACGGAAGCCTCCTGCCCTCATTCCCAGTGTCGCCGATAGAACCAGGGATAGAGAATCACACAGCAAAATGGAGAGAGGACGACTCATCTCTAAGAACACAGTTCCTGTTTGGCTTTACTTTCCTGTATTTAAGTATTTTTTTTAATCGCAGAACAGTATTAAATGTACAAAAATCTGCGAAGATACTACGAAGAGTTCCGGGTTACCTTCTCCCGTCTCCCTGGTACGAACAACCCACTTACCAGCATGCGTTTGTCACAACCGAGGAACCAACATCGATATATGCTGTTATGAACCACACCCCGCCCTTTAATGGGACTTCCCTAGCCTGTCCCTCACGTGTGTCCCTCTGTCCGGGACCCCATGCAGGACACCGTATCGCACGCAGCGATACGTCTCAGGTCTGCTCACGCTCCTCTGCGGGCGTTTCTCACACCGCACTTGGTTCCCATGACCTTGGCCGTCCCGGTGGAATTTGCCTGAAGGCTTACTCAGGATCAGGGCGTACGGGCTGGGGAGGAAGACCGCGGCAGCACACGTCCTACCAGAACGCAGCCGACCAAGGACACATCCCGGCGCCCTCCTCCATCTCCTGCCTGCGTGTCGGCCAGGCACCCCTCCCCCTTTCCACGCCGCTCTTCTTGGGAACAACTTGCTGAGTACAGGCCACCCCTGAGGGGTGGGGAGTTATGCTCCGTCTACCCCAGGGGGCCTAGCTACGTAAATCATGTGGAATTCTTTTATGGAAATCAATCTCCATTCCCCCCACTTATTTATTCACTTACGTTTTGCATGTCAGTGTGAACTCGTGGGTGTTTATTTTATACCTTGCCGTATAATCCAATACTGCATTATCGACCTCGTTGCCCGTGGTTCCCACTTTAGCCCCTGGGGGCCCTTGCAGCTGACTCCCGTGTCCCGTGTCACACCTCCGTCACTGTGGCTGCTTTTCGTCTTTCGTGCTCTGTCACCACAAGACGCTGCAGGCTTCTCTGAAGCGGGGACCAACGTGCTGGGCGTGCTTGTGACTGATGGGGGACCGTGCGTCCTCTCAGCCAGAGCGAGGGAATGCACGCGTGCGAACTAATCCGTGTGTGCATGCCCCTGCCTCACTCTCCGTCCATCCACTCACCCATCTACGTACCTGTTTATGTATCATCGATCTATGTCTCTATCAGACGTCTATCTTTTTCCGTAACCTCTCTTCCAACGGTGAGAAACCTGACTCCCACCATCTGCCGTCTCTTCTGTTATTTGTTTAATTTCTGTAGAAAAGTGCAGGATTTTCAGGAGAAATGCCTACCGGCATAGGCTGGGGACCTGCCCTTTCCCCACCCGCTCTCCGCCGCATCCCGGTGCTGGAGGCTCTGGCCCCAGGGTCATGGCAGGCTCCCAGAGGCTGCCTTGGGACCGGATCCATTGCCTGCTGTCTGCCATTTCTGGGAGGGCAGCCACAATCCGGAGCCTCTGTCGGCATGAAAGACAGGTGAACTCCACAGCCCCCAAGCACAGCTGCGCGTCACCCAGAGACCCAGAGAGCTCTCCCTCGGGGAGGTGCTGGCTCTGGTCTCCGAAAGCTGTCTGAAAGCTGTACAACTCGAGCTCTTATTTATAATAATCCTGCTTATTTGAATTCAACGAGGCGACATCCTAAAACCAAGATTTTATTTATTTATTTTTTTGCTTTGTGTTCTTGCTGTGCTGATTAGAAATTACCTGTTCCTTGAAACCAAACATAAATTTAGGGATTCATTTACTAAATAAAAAGTGCTTCTATATTTGTTTTGTTTTGCCTTTATGAAGTGGACACTTCCTTGTGTGATTGGGCCCTGAGAAATTAAACTGTGGCCTGCCTGTCTGTCGGACTAACGCAAATCCAATCAGAGGGAGAGAGTCGGGGCTTTGCACGAGGAATTTCATGATGGAGACCTTCCATGGAAGCCCAGTCACTGCTGGAAACAGACACACCCATTAGCACACGCTCTGTCTCCAGCGCCATTTTGAAACACCTAATTATATAATTAAATGTACATGGTTAGCTACTCCCAACCTCTCAAGTGCGGGAGGATGACACGCGGAGGAGCGAAAAGCTTTGTAGAGCAGCCTGTAAACCAAACGTGCTGTTCTTTCTCTGTTTCCAGATAATCTCTAGCCAAGCAGTGCTCTTCAAGAGAACATGGCGGTCCTGGTTTCTTTCTGACTTAAGAACTTGCATAAAGTATATTGCTACAAACGTCGATCAGTGTAATCTTCCCCCAAAGTAACGCCTGCACGTTTGTGGCATCAGCGGCCACCGACACCCACCTCGAATATCAGAATCCGCCATGCGCACGGAGGAGGCACCTCTCCCAGGCTGCGCGCATCCTGTCCTCCCTCGTGAGTCACGGACACACAAGGCAGCCGCAAATCCCAAGGCGAAGAGTTTGACGTCAGATTATGGTTTCGATCAGCGAGGGGAACATTGTTTTCCTCTGATAAATTACTCTTGAAGGAAGAAAAATAGAAAATCTCTACCTTCTCTCAATGATATTTGGAGAGGAAGACTGGGATGCTGGTGTCCCTTCCAGCTGTGAGAAAGCGTAGCATAACCACCAAGTGCTGAAAGGGAGTATTTATATTATACAATTAATGGGTTTGTTTCTAAAGTGGAGGCAAGGCAGGGCAGGAAATCCTGGTTCTGATGCTTCACGTGCTCCCAAACAAACAAGGGTAAGCGAGATGAAGCGAAGCAGAAAAAGGCTCAGAGCTCAGACACGTCTGCCCGTGGACCAGCAAGGGGAAGACATGCAAATCAGAGGGCAGACAGAGCCAGGGCCCTGCTGGTGTCTGAGGAGCAGGCAGTGACGTGCGGGCGGGCTTTCGGCTCCGGGTGGAGCACCTCGGGGGGCCCAGGGTCACTTTCCGTGGCCAGCAAAGAGCTGGGAACGAAACAAAAAGCAACTGCAGGCTCACTGCTCTTTTCAGCGAAATATTAGCTAAAGGCAAGAAACTAAAGAAGAGCCACCTCCTGGCTCACCCACCCTCTGTGTGGTCAAAGCCCCAGGGTCACTCCTGCCCTCGTCCAGCCCTGCTCGCGCAGAAGGGAACCAGAGGATGATGGTTGGTGAGAGATAAAAGCAAATGCAAAAAGAAAAACATTAATATATTTTTGAGAGACAGAGAGTGAGCAGGGGAAGGGCAGAGAGAGAGAGGGAGACACAGAATCCGAATCAGGCTCCAGGCTCTGATGAGCCATCAGCACAGAGGCCGACATGGGGCCCGAACTCACAGACCATGAGATCATGTCCTGAGCTGAAGTCGGCTGCCCAGCCAACTGAGCCACCCAGGCGCCCCTGGAATCCTAGTTCTTAAAATACAGTAAAAGTCACACGCTGGAGGAAAGGAAGTGTGGCCACATTTTGGAAGGAGGTGGAAGGGCTGATGGACGAGAGCACGTGCCCCCGACCCAGGCGGGTGTGGCCCTGCCTGTGCCCCCCCACAGCAGCGGCCCTCCCTACAAAGGGTCCTTATCCTTTGGGCCGGCTATGCTCAAAGACACAAGTGCACCCTCACCTCGTCCTTATGTCCGTCCATTAATATCACTGCCTCCCGACTCGACTGGACACCGTGTTTATATTTGGGGCCATTCTCTCTTCAACTGAACCTGCCACCATCTTCTGCTAATCATAATGTCGGCTTTTTGTGAGTTTCTAGTGTCCGTTTACGGTGAAGAAGGCTTGATATGAAGGCTTGTTCATCAAGTCAGTCATAATCCCGTACCCGATTTGTCTTCTGAAAGTGCTGAAGACAAAAGAAAGAAAAAAGACAAAAGAAAGATGTCCCCTATGACATAAAAGCGGAGGATACACCCACTTAGATTTTCAGAGATGGTCTCAGAGGCCAGCTTCATCTGCATTTGGGAATTCTCCTTCGATGGGCTGAGCAGGGGTGTCTTCCAGCCCTGCGTTCCAGAATCTATCAACAACACATTCTTTCCACTATTTGATATAGAAGTTCAAATTTAATTTTGTCTGTGTTAATGTAAGACATCTATGGAAAAATACAGACAACGATTCATCAGCCCTGCTTCTCTCCCTTTGTGTCCACCCCCAACGTGCCGATTTAAGAGGACATTTCCAAATAGAAAGCCTAGGTTCCAGGACGAATTCGGGATTTCTGATTCTGCTAGCTGGGATGGAACCCAACTCATCAGGCACCAAACGGGCTTGCTTTTGTTGTTTTTGTTTCCATTACTTGGCAGAATCTCCTTTATCTTTCACCCCCTCACATTAAAGTCACTTTTGTGTTCATAAATGGCATGGCGGTTTAGGCTCAGCCAAGGACAGGAAGGGAGGGTGCGGGGTCACATTGCCACTTAGTCAACTGCCACCCGATAATGTCCTTGGCATCCCAAACAGAAATTTCCAACGGCAAATAACCAAGCATGCTTTAAATACGTAACTATGTGCTTGCCTCGCTGCGTTTTCTACACGACATTGTTTCTCCTTGACACATCAAATCAATGCTGATAGACACAGGACCCCTCTGGCTTCCCTGGTAATCTCGTATTTCGTGAGAGAGTACATGCTGCCCTAATTACTCTTTCTTTGTGCAAAATATTGTATGTGGTTTGGTGAAGCTTGCCTGAATCTTGCCAAGTTGCTGTCCTTACAAAAAATAAGCAAGTGCTCAGTTTCCCGAATCTCCAAGAATGACTTTGCACGTGAAATTTAGACGGACCAGGTCTCAGGAAAGCGCAGGTGCCCCACAGCGATCTTGATTCAGAGATCGATTTGAAACAAAGCGTTTGCGCATCTTCCCGCGTGGATCGCGGGTTGTGTGCCCTACGAGGACGCAGAAGGGAAGGATGCAGGTTCCGTGGGAGGACGAGGTCCTCCGAGGCACCCGGCGCAGCCCGCTGGCCACACGGCTCCCCGTGGGAGGGCAGCGATCGATGCACACGCTACTCGCCACGGGGCAGGCGGTGGATCGTGTTACCCACTCTTCCCCGGGGAGCCCTGCGGAGAGTCGCTGGTAAGGTCGTTAGGCAGCACTTGGAAATCACAGGGTTATGGTGTCTGCGCAGATAACGAGATGGTGGGATTACTAACGCTGGGCCAGACGCTCAGAGAAGCTGCCCGGATGTCCTACCGATACTCCGTGAGATCACGGCCGTCTACCAGCGCGGCGTCCTGGACACCGTGAGTTTCCGGAAGCAGGGCGCACGATGCGGTCTCTGAAACAGAGTAAAACGGGAGCCACGGGCCTGGCCGGGTCCCCCGGGGTCGAAGGTGCCCACGATAGCGACCAGCTCCTGCTCTTTAGGTAGAAATGACACTGAGCTGCAGAAGCATGAGGGCCAGACAGCCGGGGCCGGAGGCCACCGGACAGGAGGGCGGTCCCCAGACCCGCTCCCGGGAGTCAGCGGACAGGACGTGTGAGCACATGTGGACGCTGCCGGCCACCACCTCTGCCCAGGCCACGGTTCACAGCGGAGGCCCTGCGGCCAGCCTTCCAAGAGCGGGGACCGCCACCTCTCAGCGGGCCGTGGTGGGCTGCGGGGGTGGGGGGCGCCCCAGGAGCAGGTGGTAGACTGTCTCTCAGGGGAAAGCTGTCTGGGGAGGGGGGCGCGGGACAGGGCAGGCACCGGGTCCCCCTAGCTGTCCCGCCAGGCACAGGACAGGCCTTGGAGCAGTGAGGACTCACCGGAACTCAGATCCAGGCCCTGCAGCCCGCGCACCTGCCTGCAAACCGGCCCTGTCTGCGAGTCCTGAATGTCCCAGGCCAAGCTCTCCGCTCCGCCCTCGGGGGGCCTGGGCAGGGGGCGCCCACTGCTCAGGGTCCCCGCGTGGGGTCCCAGCTCCGGGAGGGCAGGCTGGTCTCTGCGGGCGCCCGTGCCGCCTTCCCTAGACCGTGTGCTCCGAACCCCTGTGTTCTGTCCTCATCTCTCTTTAGAAGGACTCAGGTCGGATTGGGTTAGAGCCCACCATCCTGACCTCGTTTTCCCTTAATCACCTGTTTATAGACCCCGCCTCCAAATCCAGCCACACTCCAGGGTGCTGGGGCTAAGGGCTTCCACATGTGGGTTTGGGGGCCACGACTCAGCCCCCCACACTAGCATGCCTCCCTCTCTCCCACCCAGAGCCAGCCGGCCCTCAGGTGCAACCCCCCAGCCCCCAGCGGGGCTCAGTCCTCACAGGCACAGCCCCTCCCATGGCTCCAGCCTGTGCGGGTCACAACAACACAAAGTTAGGATGCCAGGAAAAAAGTCTAAAACTCACTCGCGGGGCCTCTATTAGCATTGTAACGAGCGTTAGAGCCGTTTCATGGGCAAATACACGGGCGCATAGAGCGCGTGAGCAACGGACCCTATGCGGAAGGGAAAAGGGACCGGGGCAGATGACACATGGACACAAAGCAGGGGAAGAGGAAAGCAATGGCATTGGCACAGTCCGTCCCTCGCGGAGCACACTGCTGTCCCCAAGCCGATTTTTCTTAGACCACGTCCTCACGTAGAGACACGTTGGTGTGGCGTGGGGACCTGGGCAGGAGTTCGTCGAAGGCAGTTTCCGAATTCGCCACGGCTTTATTCACAGCGGGGCCCACTTCTGTGCTGCCTGTGGGCCAACCCCCTGACCCACGTTCGTGGCAGACGGGCGGAAAGGGGGAGACTGTTGGGTGCGCAGACTGGAGCTCTCTTAGTCCTTACTTCCTTCTCCTCTTGGGGCCTCTCGGGGCCCCTGTTACGTGGACCCCAGACCGAGGCGAGTGAGGTCGGGTCTCACGCATCACGCAGCAGGACCAAGGTCAAGGAAGCCACCTGCGCCTAGCCATCCCTGGACGACACTCAGAGCTCCAGCCCAAGCCCCTGTCTGTCAGGAGCATTGATTTTGATTCAGCTTTCTACCCTGCGGTTTTCACAGCACAAGAGGGTGGGTCGTCCCCTTTCTCTCCTCCCCTGCCCTCCCTCTCTCTCTCTCCCTCTCTCTTTCTCTGCTGTGAGCAGAAGGGTTTAAGAAGGATGAGATTATTTATATCTTACTTCCTGATTTTCGAGGCTCAAAATCCACTATGAAAAGTATGGCAGGCAGATCAGAGATCAGCTACTTTATCTTCTTAAAGAGAGAATTTTAATAAATCAGATCACCTTCTGGAAGTGTGTCATCGACAACATTTTTGTTCTCTTGCGATACAAGGAATGCATGTTTCTTTTCAAAATTTGAGAATATCTGTAGGTCTATGTTTTTATATTAAAAATGAGAATATTTCAATAACAATTCACAGAGTAAGCCTGGTGCACACATGCCTTTCTACACACTAACCAGATTAGATCCTCGCAAACCTTAACTTTTTTTCAAATTTTTTTTAGAAATAGTGAATACTTCAGGATACCTGGGTGGCTCAGTCGGTTGAGCGTCTGATTTCGTCTCCAGTCATGATCTCAAGTTCCGTGTGTTCGAGCCCCTTGTCGGGCTCTGTGCTGACAGCTCAGAGCCTGGAGCCTGCTTTGGATTCTGTGCCCGCCTCTCTCCCTGCCCCTTCCCTTGCTCGTACTCTCTCTCTCTCTCTCTCTCAAAAATAAGTAAACAAAACAAAACAAAAAAGAAGCAGTGAATACTTCTTCTGTTGGCCTTCATACAGTTTCATTTTGAAAAATATGTAAATATGGAATCACATTCTACAGTGTCACCGGCGGTCACCAGCAGCGTCGGGTCTTAATGTCCAGTACATGACTTTGTGCTTCAGCAGGGATGGGCCGCCGCCTCGTCCCTGACCTCACCTGGGCCGCAGCGACGGCGTGCACGGGTCTTGTTGTCTCTACCTTTAGCCAAACGGAGGCTTTTACCCCTGTGGTCAATGGCCGAAGTCATAGATTACGGATCCTTTCACTCTGCTAATGGGCTTTTAATATGCAGGAGCCAGGCTTGATGGCCAGAGACTGCTGGGGAATCGACAGTCTGCTCTTCCTGTTATACGACTCGGGAGCCCGGCCGAGGGGTAAGTACCCAGGCCCTGATGAGACACTGCATGTCCCTCGGTCCCTCGCCCTGCTATTGATGACATAGGGCGCCACAGGACACCTCACTCACGACAGCGGGACCAGCCGCATGCCTTCCTTAGACGGCTCACCTCGCTCTAGCCAGCAGGCATCTCTTCTTTCCCAAGATGCCGCCAGACGTAGTGTGAACTTGCTGCCCCCATTGTCTGACCAGCCATTCAGACCCTCACCGAGGACCCTGTCACCCTAGAGCAGACCGAGGACAAGAACAATTAACAGAATTTTGGTATAAGCTTCCTTCCTTCCTTTTGGTATAAACAGAGAAATCTGTTTCTCACATAATCGAAGGTCAAATTGCTACTAGCTTTTAATTTTCACTGTACATCATATCATGAGTTTTGTGTGTGTTTAGTCTTCTCGAACAGAAATTGTAGCATTTTCACAATTAACCAGCCTATGAAGGTACCTCCCCTCTTCCATTTAGATTGCTCCATTTATTAAGAAAAATTCAGATTATGGATCACTGTAGTCACTGAAATCACTGTAAATAAATTTCTGCACCATTTTTGCAAGTGGAAATGTTGAGTAACAGAGTTCACATACTTTTAAGGTCTCAATATATATCTATTAGCAAGCGACCCTCTAAAAATCTTGTATAAACTAATACAGCAGTTTCTTACACATCTTTGACTATATATTTCCTGTCATATAACTCCCCTGGAAACTTAAACCCTCTAAAAAGTCAACCTTTTGGCTAAAGTTGGATTTCTTTTATTATAGTAGAGGCTGAACATTTCAAAACTACGTGATCGTCTTCTGTAAAGTGCCTGGGGTAGCTGTGTCCACTTTCCAGGTGGGTGTCACAGCTCGGGGGAGAATAAATTGTGAAGTGGGACCCACCCGAGGCCGCCAGCCCCTTGCCGTGTGCACCCACTGGGGAGCCCTACGTCTCCTGGATCTGAGACGGTGAACATTTGCGATGCCTCCTCGCAAGGACTCACGTGAAGCTTTTGTGGCACAACTTGCCATCTGACATCGATTAATTTATTTGATAAAAATGTGTTCCGGTTTTGTTCTGCTGCTGCCTGGGCGCTGACCGTGTGCCCGGAAGGTGAATGAGGCTCCCTGAGCTCTGGCGGGTTTCTTTACAAACAGTATTTACCCCGATCTGTTACTTTTTCTTTCTTTCTTTCTTTTTTAAAGTTGATTGATTGATTGATTGATTGATTTTTTGTAGAGAGAGCATGAGTAGGGGGAGGGACAGAGAGAGAGAGAGAGAGAGAGAGAATCCCAAGTAGGCTCTGCACTGTCAGTGCTAAGTCCAACCAGGGGCTGGAACTCACAAACCGAGAGATCATGACCTGAGCTGAAATCAAGAGTTGGACACTTAACCAACTGAGCCACTCAGATACCCCTTACTTTTTTTTGTTTCCTCCTAACAGTCTTGATGTAATGATCTCTGTTTCTCTCTCAGTTTACCTAATCTTCCCGTGGCACATGACATATGAGAATGGTGGTTTGCGGGGGAAAGGCATGCGTTGGAAAGAAACCAGCCTGGGTGGTCTAAGACACACATTACCAGGACGGCGATGCGTGACAGCACGGTGGCTGGTGTGTACGTGCCCGCGAGGCTCACGTGAGTTCCCTGAAGCGGGACTCCCTCCATGTGCCCTCTGTATCTAGCGCCACAGCAGGTGCCCCACGAAGGGGGGGCGTTGGGAAGAACAGAGCGCCATGGCTCTCATAGACGCTTTAGCTCGGCAGTCCCACAGTGGGTGTCACGGCCCCCAGGGCACCTGGGGCATGTTTGATTTCTGCAGGAAACACAAGAACAGGTAGCGTCAGCCACACTCCCTGCGGACAAGGGGCTAGAGATGACTCAGCAGTTCCACACTGGAGGCCGCCACGTTCCTCCCAGGGACTCCATATCGTGAGGAAGCTGGGTTTGGGTGGCTGCTGTGCTGGGAAACACGTGCCACATGAAAATCAAGGTCAATAGGATACGAGGGTGGCTGTGTCTGAGCCGATGCTAAGGTTCCGGAAGTTGTGCAAACTCCCGTCCGTTAGTGTTGGTGGTTATTGAAGAATGGAATCAAATTTTGTTGTTCTCCTTTTATTACGTTTACTGTGTTTTCAAACAGCTACGAAGTTGTGAGGAGGGAATACTGATGAGGTTCTTTGGAGCTACCCAATACAGGAACTGGTAACCATTCCCGGGGGCACTCAGGAAAAATTGCTGAGACACTAAGGGGCGCCGCGGGCTGAGAAAGTTTGGGAGCCTCTGGAACAGTCTCATTCAGTGGTTCTTCATCTGGCCGTTTTGCCCCTCAGGGGACATTCCCGGTTTATTGATGCCAAATATGAATTCCATTATCCAATAAAACTCTTGGCGATCAATCTGGACACGGTGAGTCCTCCATTGCGTTTTGACACTTCTTATTTGTGTGTGACCTACGGGAGCTCTTTGTCAACGAGTGAAGGAATACGCAGGGCTCTAACCAAAAACGCACTGCGAAGCTGTCACAGAAAACGTATTAAAGGCAAACATCTGTGTGGCAATTTGCCTTCGGCTGATGGGATGGGCATAGTCTAAGTGTGTCGAACCCTGGGGAAGTCGTTTAAAGTATAAATAATAAAAAGCAACATTTCTGACTCCGAGTTGGCTTCTCTCTGATGAAAGTGTAGATACAAAGTCGAGGTTTTCCTTTGGGCTTCATGAAGTGTGATGTCTGTACTTTGTAACAAAGAATGATTTAACCCGACATGCTTTACATGATCCCGGTCGGGGCCTCGGGCTGATAAGAAAAGCATTAATCACAAATATGAGAAACTAATACTTTAAGTCCCTGCTCTGAGGATCCCGCTCGCCTCCTGTCCCAGGACTAATTACGGAGAGTCGAGGCGGCTCGTTCATGTAAATACGTGTTTGGTCAGTAATGCAAAACCTGATCGCGCTCTAGAAACTTCCATTTACGTGCAAAATGCATATGTGAGATCGGGTCGAGACGACCGTGCCGAGCATAAGCAACGAGCTGCTGAGACGGGAGGGACACTCTCTTTCCCTCTCTCAGCTTCCCCTCCATCCGAACTAAAACAGAACCATTCCCAACTGTAACGGGTCTGTGAGATTTTAAAGATGATGGTTTCTTCCAAATCGCACCGTTTTCTCTGAGAATAATCGTAACAATCCTAATGTTTTTATTCACCTCGGCTGAGAGAGCTGATTCACGCCCGTCGCTGGCTTGTCCACATTTATCACGAATACCGGAATCCTCCTGGGCCGGGTCGGAGGATGTCTGTGCACCGTGCCGCTACGTAGAGGGGATGGTGTTGGGGAGGATCCGAGGACACGGCGATCTCGAAGGGCTCTGCTCACTGTCAAAGCGTCAGTTAGCAACCCCACCGGGAAGGAAGAATGTATCACGCAGAAATCTACAAACACGCATCCAACTTCTACCTCCAGCATGGGCAGGCAAACAGTCAGTAACTCGCTGGTGGGTGAGGCGTGGTTTCGGGGCCGCACCCTTGCGTCAGAAGCCACTCACTATCGTTTGTATTGTGATAAAGCCACGTGAAATAAAGCCCACCTTTGTAACCATGAAGTGTCCAAGTCGGTGGCGTTATTCCATCCACAGGAGCCACCACCACTGCCCAGGGCCAGAGCACTTCGTCACCGCTGAGGGGCACCCCATACCCATTACCCAACTTACTTTTGTTGGGAGCTTTCTTTATGGCAAATACGATTTTCTTACAAAATACTCCAATCCACTGAACAGCAAGCTTTGCTGGGAAAATGTTCCACTGTGTTCAGGGGCCTGATGATTCTGGTTGCGAGAGTCGGGCAGAGTGAGCTTTAACATCGCGCCGAGGATAAGGTCACCATCGAAAGACATTAGTAAGCTTTGCTTTTTACGGATTCGCATGATCGGAATAAGATGACCTATGACTGACAACAAAGCTTAACGGTGTCTGGGAAGCAACCAGCAATACAGCAGGCTCACGACGCGATGTTGCAGGCTGCTTAGCAGCTAAAGAGGGTTTACACTGAAGAGCGCTGGATGTAATTTCTCGGAAAAAATTACAAGGAAAGGATTGAATTTAATCTAATATCACCGCTAAAGCTCGCCGCGATCGGAGGCAGCATTTGGGCGGTACCTAGGGCCAAGGAGACGATCTCGAATTAGCATAGCATACAGATCAGCTTTTCGATTTTTCTCAGATTATCTGCATTACTGGCTAATGCTGATGTATTCTGTAACACGCAATAAGCACTCTGAAGCATCATATTTCTGTGCTGTAAAATATCCTCAAAGCACATTTTAATTGTTTTAACGAGATAAAGGATGCTATTTTTGCATGAATAATATTATCAGTATTACATCAAATCTCTTCATTTATTATCACTAATGCTACTTAAAAGAGATGTTAATAGAGTAATTCATTCTCCTCCCATGACCTTGGTCAGGAGTACATGATGGCTCATATTCATTATGCTGAGCTAAGAGAGGGCTTCTGTTATAATATCACTTAATTTATATTCTGAAAAATGCTCCCGGGACAGGTTGCTGTGCCGCATTAGAGCTCCATCTAAATCACGGTATCAGAAGACAAGTGGGGATGCCAGATAACTACTAAACAACTCCTCTGTGTCCTCTTGGCTCTTCCAGAGACGCAGATGAAAGAGCTAAATCCCAGCGACCTCATCTAAACACACAATTTACCTGTGCGAATCGGGGTGCGTTTACGCGCTGGCTGTTGGGATTTACATCCAGGGGAAAGCACCAGTTGGACGCCGGAACGTACAGCAACCATACGACGCGTCACCGAGTGCTGCGGTGCCTTCAGCGCTGGGTTAGGAAGTCGTGGCCAGCAACCACCTTTGAAAAGCGTGAGCACCTATCGTCTTGGGCTACAGCTACCCTTTGTCAGAACACGAGGTGTGCGTGCAAGTGCGTGTGTGCGAGTTTGCGTGAATTAGCCGCAGGAGATGCAGGCGATGAGATACGCACGCTAAGAAAAAAAGTTCCAATCTTTTTAGAAAATAAGTCCAAATAAATCTCTAATTCAGTACATCGCAGAAATGGGCATATGTACAACACAATAACTTCGAAGCGCCAATATAATTTACGTCAATTAATTGGATTGGCCATTGTTTTGGTGTCATATATTTCTCTAGAAGTACTTTAAAAATACTTTAAAAGTGCCTGGAGACATCCAGTAAACTAGATACTTTTGATTTATAGTCGTCAAAGAGCAGAAGACATTGCTGGGACACCTGATACCTACAAATCTTAACTTCTGAGCTAAGAGAGACAAGGTAAGTGTATTCTTCTGAGAAGTAAAACAAATCCGAAGGATTAAATGGTATAGCACAGTCACTTGACTAAAAGGTAGTTAATGAAAAGTCACAGTAAGTGCGTAATAAATGCATTTGCAGCTCATGAGTTTAGTACGAGATGTGCAGAGAGAGAGGGAGTATGGCCATCAGGGAGAGGATTTATAGTTCATAAAGCACCAGTTAGTCAAGTCCTCCCTTTGCTTCCTAGAGAGTTCCGTGTGGTGCATGTGGTTGGTGTTGACGGCATTGTTGGTGGTGGCTCTGTCAGTGTTGCTGAGGATGGGGTGGTGGTATTGGTGGTATTGGTGATTGTGGTGGTGGTTTTTATGCCGGTGGTGGAGACGGTGGTGGTGATATTGGTGATTATGGTGGTATTGGGTCAAGTGTTGGCCTTTTTTCTGTAGCTACTCTCCTATGGGGCAGATGGGCTCAGGCAGGGAAGGAGAGGTGATCTGTCACTATTTTGTTGTGTTTGCCTGCTTCCGAGTCCCTTAGGAATGAGAAAATGAAGTTACAAAGTCCAAATCCTCTAAGGTGCTGATATTCTGGAATTTTTTTTTAAGCTGTACAAATGTGCAGTGGATGAGTGAGAAAGCAAATATGTACTAGAAACATAAAAGGATAAATTCTCAAAACACGTATCTAAAAATCAATGCAAGAACTGATATCTCTGTTACATCAGCAAGAGATATTTTAGTCCACCTCTAATCAAGCCTTTCCGCTTTCTTCAAGAATTCAGTATGTTATCGAAGGTCTGATACTAGGAAGAGTAATTAGCTTTCGACACTGAGCCGTGTAGTCCTGGAAGCAGCCCAGTCACCTCGGCCGCATGTAAGAAGCAAGAAACATAATTATTTTACTCTTCGTTGGTCTTGGGGACAAAACGTCCTGTGTTCCTAGTATCAGCACGGATTCATACTAAAAACAGGTGCATATTATTTGGCCATTCAGACTTTCGATATTCTTATCGTAAAAATTTGGGAGAACAGTGTTCCACCTAAAGCGGCAGCAAGAGCTCTTGGTCAACAAAAGAGTGTGCATCCGAGTGTTTACCACAGGACCTAAAAGGACCGTGGACAAATCAGTGCTGACTTGTCCCCTTTCTTGATGGGGAACCTCAGGAACATAAACAGACAGCTTCGCCACATGTACACATCAAAGCAAAAATAGCATGGACCTCGAGACAACATTTTTTCAGCCTGCCTTGGTTTTGAACATTGTTACCTTTGCTTCAGTTTTTTAAAAAGTATAATAAAACTTGCCAATTGACATTGACATTCGTGCACCGAGAATGATGTCTGCTTTGAGAAATAGGATGAATACAAGTCATCCGTATTTGAGTTGGTCCATTATTTTAATTTCTATGCATTCGTTTAAAATTTTGTTATCCTTTCTGGGTTTCAAAATACACTGATGTTTTCCGCTAGGTCATGCTTACAATAAAAAAAAAAGACATTATTTGTTTTGAAGAAACTATTTCTCTTTCCCCCCTTTAACCATTTGCTCAAATCCTGTGTCCGCAGCACTGGGAGGGCCCACGCCCAGGAGCTCTGGAAACACAGTAGGTTCTCAGTCTTCGTAAGTCTGTTGAATTGAATCAAATTCAATTAAGAAAAGAGAATATTTTATATTGTGCTGGAAACAACGTTAATAGTCGTAGAAGCAGGCAAATATAACTCTGTTGTTACAGTGAACCACACTTGCTACTGACATGATAAAAATTTGAAATATGCATTTTGAAACGTTAACCCTAGTGGAAACTATCCAAGTCATGATTGTCCTCTTGCTATCAATGACCGTACACCTGCATCCGGCCAGATTGTAAGTGATACATGATAGTCACACGTGACTAGCCACTACTGGGGACATCAACCCGACTACGCAGAAAAAAAATACGGCGATGCTCAGAAACGACAGTGCCCAGCATGCCAGCTTGTCCTGGGAGTTCTCTCCCCAGTCTGCATCTCTTTTGAGCACAGAGCTAGCCGGACAGTGAGGAAATGCGCCGTGTGCTTACGAAGAGCAGGTGTGTTGGGGGAGTGAAGAACACACTCCTGCTTCAAAGGCATTTCATGAGTTTGGTTTTTAGTATTTTTAGGTCTATCGAGTCACCCCTTTGGGTGACTGAAAACGCGTGAAAGAAGACAGTGTCAGCCTAATGGTCTTCCAGAGAAAGGAGCAAATGGCTCTTCTGAGGGTGTAGAGGCTCGAAGAGATGCATTAACCCTTGTGAGACCCTCAGGCAAACGTCTTCTACGGACATTAGATTTTATTTTATTTTATTTTATTTTATTTTATTTTATTTTATTTTATTTTATTTTATTTTATTAACGTTTTAATTTTATTTTTGAGAGACATAGAGACAGAGCGTGAGCAAGGGAAGGGCAGAGAGAGAGGGGGATACAGAATCCGAAGCAGGCTCCAGGCTCTGAGCCGTCAGCACAGAGCCCAACGCGGGGCTCGAACCCACAGACCATGAGACGTGACCTGAGCCGAAGTCGGCCGCTTAACCGACTGAGCTACCCAGGCACCCCCTTCTATGGACATTAGAAAGGTGAGCGACCCCAAACTTTTAAAAAAGATCTCCCGGCTGGATCAATGACTCTGTTAAACCCAAGGTCTCGAGAACTGGTTCTGTTTCTAGGTCTGCAACAAAGCACCTTTTTCTGTGCGTTTTCCTAAAGCATACGCATGTATATACACACACATAGACTTATACATGTATATGTATACTCCAGTCTTTCAACACTCAAGAAGAAATGTTTTTATTTCATACTGTTTCTGTATCCAATCCTGTTATTTTAAATTTTTTCCTTTGCTGAGAATGCACTCATCTTCAAAGA
Source organism: Paguma larvata (assembly GCA_030068075.1). Taxonomy (NCBI): domain Eukaryota; kingdom Metazoa; phylum Chordata; class Mammalia; order Carnivora; family Viverridae; genus Paguma; species Paguma larvata. Next base: position 1,428,629 of record CM057835.1, read on the forward strand.
TTCTTTTAAGCGAAGGTATTGTTTAGGCACAATTTAATACTCTCCTGATTTCACAATTTTAGGAGATCTGCAACTCTCCGCATATTATGAGAGGGAAAACATGACTAGAAGACCTTGGAAATAGTACCAGTAGCCAGGCCGATAACCAATTCTCTGACCCACAGATCTGTTTGCTGGCCTCGTGTAAATGTTCTGAGTCATTCGAGCTGAACGCTGAGTCCGTGGCCATCTTTCTAGGCTGCCTCCTCTCCTTCCTTTGTTCATGATGTACTTCAGAGTATTTATTACGGCGTCACAGTGAGTGGTGGCCTGTCGGTGGCTGTCCCACACACTTGGCTGAAGACACAGACCGCTCCCAGGAGCCCCTGACCTCCACCCCTTCTGTCTCATAACACGTTACTCCCATACTCCCGACCTTTGCTAGATTTTGAGTCCAGGAAGTGAGGGACTCTCCCTAATTCATGTATTTTGTATGTTATTTATCGTTCAACCACCCAGCACACCGCCATTTACAAATTCAAGTGGTTTAAGGCAAATGAATGCTTGGCTTCCCTGAAGGCTCTTCAAAAGGAATGAATCCATTTTACAAATATTTGTTGGGGCATTTTTCTCTGCGTTTGGATGCAGCTGGGAGCAAGAGACCAACGCCCTAGTCCTCCAGAGTCTTAGGGTCTCAGGGGAGGAAGGCAGGCAACATAAGACGCGAGTCAGTCGGTCATATCCCGCCTTAGATGGTGAGAAGTACCGGGAGAGAAACAGGAGGAGGAAGCACTTCCGCTCAACGCTACTTGCAAAGGCTCTGAGTTTGCTCTCGTTAGCTGGCGTAGATTTGTTTCCCGGCGACATGATTTTGACCAGATTCCCCTCGGATAGAGACTTCGGCGGAAGCGAGGGAACGCGGGCATGGTTTGTCCCTGGGCGTGTCATCCAGTCGCCCGGGGAGTGCGCCCCGCTCTTAGGCGGACGCGCTCACACCGAGCAGCCTCAGCATCTTTCTCCTTGGCGGACTCCCGCCACCATCACACACCCTGACCCGGGGAGGTTCGCTAAGGCCCTGCCTGTTGCCTCCATCCAGGGTCCCAGGAACACGCATCCCTTCCCCCTGTGGGCCGGGCACCCACAGACCGTGCGAGACTCGCCTCCACCCACCCCTGCCTCCGCCCCTGCCTGCGCCCCTGCTGTCCCCACCCGCTTCCCCACCTCTCTCCTCACCGAGATGCCTCTCGTTCTGGCACCAGCCATCAGAATTTATGCCACAGGACACGGTGCCTTCAGGTGGACCTGTGCCCTGTCTTTACGTGAAAAATGTCTTTCAAAATGAAATAAAACCACGAAAAAGCCACTGCCTCAGTTGTCTCTGCCTTCGGTCAATAATAACTAAAAATATTTTCCAACTTCTCTTCTGCAGCTCAAGACACCCTCCAGATAACACGTGAAATGTGACGCTGGCCTGTTCAAACCGGCCTGTTTCCCCTCAGGATTTACGGCCGTTCTTCAGCTCCCGAACATGAGTGCGTTGATTTATCTTACAGGACTGTGTGCCCAACGCCCTCCCCATCAGCCGCAGGCAAACACCTGAGCTCTCGTCCCGGCCTCCAAGGGAGACTCGGGCTGTTTGTCCATCCGTGCACACGGTCCAGCCCCCCGCTGACTCGTCTGGTACTTTCCACTCAGACGCACTCACACAACACTCACTGCACAGTCGGTGTCCCCTGCACGTCATGGGCATGGATCTGAGCCCCGCCCCCCACCCAGGGGCTTGTGGCCACGAGAGCACACGGTAATGGGACAAGACCGGGGGTGAGGACGGCTCTCCAGCGGGGGGATGAAGAAGTGCACAGGGAGGGGGTGCACGTGCGAGCGGGGGCCGTGACCATGACCAGACGCGGGCGTCATGCCTGCACCCGAGTCCGCGGCGGGAGCCAGTTCCCCGTGGGGCTGTGAGGACTGAACACCGGGGCTGGCTCCGAACTCCTTCGACGCTCCGTCCTGCACATCTCTGCCTGCGTTGGTGTCATTTCTCTGAACGATCCCCTTCCCATTAAGTTGCTTGAGCATCTCACTCCACAAACCCTGACCCCCATCCCGGTGCTCCTGCAGAGACACCCTGTGTTGTGCGGTTCTGGGGGCCTGCGAGCGGGGTGCATGTAGAGAAGCTTTGTCCGTGCCGGGTGAGCGGAAGGTGGGCCGTGGGGTTCCAAGACGGGACCGTCCAGGGGGAAAGACAGCTCAGGGGAGGGAGAGGTGAGGGTGAGTGAGTGTGTCCCCGGTGCGGATAGGACAGCCGGAGGCCTGCATGGCTCCCTGCCACCGCCTGTCCCCGGTCGCTGAGCAGCAGCCTCAGGCAGAGAAGGTGGGCAGCTGCAGGTGCACACGGACGCACAACCTCACCGAGTCCACGGACTCGCCCGCAGAGGGGAGGCGCCGCTCCTAACGCCCGCCCCTGTTCTTGCCTCGCCAGTACCAAGCCATCTCCGCTGCAACGATTTGCTACATCTCCCATCATGACGGACATTCCGGAGCCAGACCCCAGGTTTCCAGAGTCGGATCGCGTGTCTTATAATCAAGAATGCTGCCCAGAAGGGGAGAGTGTCATCTAGAAACTAAAACCAACAAAGCGACCCAAAAGTGTTCATTTGCTTCTTCAGATGACTAACAGAGCTGTTACCCAGCATTAACCCAGCCACCGTCTCCGGGGGGCACGGAAATCAGTCCATGCTCCCTCGATGATGATAAAACCTTACTAAAGTATGTTTTAAGTCCGCTTGGCGCTCTGACGTGGGCAATGACCCCCCCCTCCACCCTGCCAGCCACCGTGCTGCGTGTGGCAGGGGCGGTCGGCGCAGCGAGACGGGGGGCCGAGGGCCTAGTAAATGGGAGCGAGGGCACAGAAGGCAGGAAAGAAAATAGACAGCGAGGAAAGAGTTAAAACCGGGGTGGAGGTAGGAAAGCAAGACGGTGGCAGAAAGAACGACGGGGCAGGGAATACTTTCAAGCGGCAGCTGTGACTGTCGGTCTGGCTTTTACTACGTGTCACCCTGTGCACTCGACGCGTACACTCATCTGCCTCCGCCCTCCGGGGGCTCCCGGTGGGTCCCTCCCCGGCTCTGCCCTGCGGAGAAGGGTGCTCCGTTCAGAGATCACAGGGGCACTGCCCAAAGTCAGCCTGTGCCTGAGTGCCGAGGAGAGTCCGAACCAAAGCTGGCCACTCCCGACCCAAAGCTTAGGTGTTAGCGTATTCAGGGTTACTCCTGGAATTGTCCACGTAATTAGTCCCTTTGCAAGAAGAAAAACTGATATTGTGACATCATAACGCTTCCCTGGCTGTCTGTCAGATCAATTTATCTGTCTGTCTGTCTGTCTGTCTATCTTTCTATCTTTAATCTATCTGTCATCTATCTATTATCCATCTCTCTATCTCTCTATCTCTCTATCATCCATCCATCCATCCATCATCCATCGATCTATCCATTCGTCTGTCATCTGTGTATGTATGTAGGCATCTGTCTATCTGTCCCTCTGTCTGCCTATCTACCTGTTGCCCATCTGTCATCTGTCCATCCGTTCTTTCTCTTCTACCTCTGGTTTGTTTTCTGTCTCTGCCTCCTATGGTAAAACGGATGAAGAGATCAGACGCTGTTGGGACTATTGTCCTGCAGCTCCTAGAACAGCGCCTGGTCCACAGTAGACACTCCTTGCACGTTTGCTGAATGAATGGATGGTTGGTAGTATCTCTCCTTGGCGGAGCACAGAGACCTTTGCTCACACACTGTGAAGCGAGACCTCCGATCCTGTTTCCCCCATTGTGTTTTCTTTCTGCAACTACACACGTCAGCAGCAGACAGACGTGTTTCTGGCATTTTCTCCTCCCTGAGAAGAGTGCACTGAAGGAAGGGGCCCCAGGAGCAACACAGCCATGGCCCTGGGCGGATGTCCTTACAGCCACTCCCTCCCACACTGTGACATCCTTCCTCCTCTCTGCCACCTTGTCATGGGGCCTCCTTCCCTCCACATTCCAGACATTTCATTTACGGGACCGTGTCCCACTGTCCCTTCCTCTGACCCCCGCCGTGCCCTATCACACCTCCAACTTCTCTCGTCCTGTTCCTGTCTTCCGGTTCTTCTGGGGAGCGTTCTTCAGGGGAATAAAATTAGGAGAATCGGGGCGGCTTTCCTGCATTTCCCTCCCTGCTCCTGTTTGAGGAGAAAGAAGGGAAACTGACCGAGAGCGTCGGAGAGCTTCTCATGAGACCAACCTGGTCTGGCGTCTGCTCTTTGCTGCCTCAATAATCCTCACGAGAAAATTTCAAAATTATATTGAAAATTGTGGAGTTCTGAGATTCGACTTTGCCCTGCTGCCTGGTAACAGATGTAAACATTCAGAGCAGGGAGTTTCAGGACGTAGGAAGACCACAGCTAATGGCTGAATGGTTCGTGGACGTGGCTAGTTACCGGCATCCAACGTACCCAGGCATCGAGCGAAAGGACCAAGGTATAAGCAGTAAGATAGGAGGGCAAGGCTACCCCACGCTCATATAGAATGGAAATACTTTCCTGTGTTTGGTATTGAACACTTTTTCATTACAAGGTTTACTTTTCTTTGACCATTTTGATGTTTTAGATTCCGAACTGTAGCCTAGAGATACAGATACGTAGGCGGCCGTGTGCCCACGGGTATGTAAATCGCTGTGTGTGTCTGGAAAGTCTTTGCACACGTAAGAAGGTTCCGGGCATCTTGCGGGACAGGTATCCAAACGCGTGATCCGGATGAGGCTGACGGATTCCCTATGATTTATTACGATGCGGCGACGCTCCCGAAGCCGTGATTTAGTAGTCACTGGTTATTTCAATTTACTCTTTTTGCGTTTTTAATTAGTAAATGAATCCCTCATGGTCAAATGATTAATTGCACAATAATCCACCACAGTACCTTCCTTCACTCTTTGCGCAGAGTGCAGTGCATGGAGAAAGCGTCCGGGATACGGGCTGACTATAAATCACGGCCACGCGTCCGCCCTGCTCCGATGCAGGTGCGGTCAGCACTTTCATTACAAACTCCCGTTTTCAAGGTGCTTAAAACTAAGCTAGGAAAATTCATTTTCTGATGGCAGCTGGTATAGGAGATGTCCACCAGAGAGCAATGTTTTAAAACCGGATTCGAGAATTTACTTGGCCATTGTTAAAACCACCAGACAGATAAAGTGAACGACGCGCCTTTCTCAACTAATTCTATGAAATAAAATAAAGTGAAAAATGAACTGAAACCGCCGCCCTTAGTGGCAGCGGCTCTGAGGTGGGGATTTTAGGTGCCGCCCACTTTTGTTTATTGTTTATCTTGGTAGACTTTACGCTTCGGAACAGTCTTAGATTTAAGGAGAAATTCTGAACATACTGGAAGTTCCCGTGTGTCTGTACTCGTGTCCCCTGTGCTAATATCTCACTTCAGTGTAGCAGGTTTGTCAACATTAAGGCCCAATATTGATACACTTTGTTAACTAAAGTCCGTGGTTTTTTTTCGTTTTGGTTTGTTTTCAGATTTCCTTAGTTTTTACCCAAAGTCCTTGCTCTGACCCAGGAGCCCATCCAGGCCCCCACGTTACATGCATCCCCACACCTCCTTGGGATTCCTGGCTGTGAGGGTGTCTGGGACTGTCCCTGTGTCTGACGACCTGGACGGTTCTGAGCAGTGCAGGGCGGGCCAAGGGCGGGGCCCCCATGTTGGACGCGTTCCCTCTCGTCTCTCTCCTCGGGATTGGGGTCTGTGGGATCTGGGAGGAAGACCACCGCAGGGAAGGGCCGCCCCCTCCACATGGGAGCGAGGCCCGCCCTCCCCACCTGCCCCACCGCCCTCGGTGCCATCACCGGCTGAGGCCCCGCTTCTCCACCAGAAAATAACAGATTTATTTTTCTTTACTACTATGCTATTTAGAAAAAGTCACTGGGCACAGTCCATACCCAAAGAGTGGGGACTTAAGGCCACCTGCTTTGGACCCACCATGGACACACACGACGTGAACTCCTCTGCACGGAGTCTGTGTCTCCTCTCCCTCGTGTGTTTAATTCGCCGTGATTTATTTCCATCACTACGGACTCAGGACTTTCATCGCACGCCTTGGTCAGAACGCAATGCCGTGTTCTTTGTCTTGTTTCCCACATTGTCCCAGCCTCGGCCGTTTCTTTCTCTTTTCCCAGGATGCAATTGTAATGAGGATGTAGCCTCTCAGCGTGCTGAAGCCAGGATTTGCTCCTGACGACTGAACACATGTCGTCAGTCCACGTGTGGCCCAAGCAGTGGTGACAGGGCGCAAGCCCCCGGTGCCTGGCCTGTGATACAAGTGTAACATCGAAGTGACACAAAACCTCTCGGTCGGCCCCAAGCAAGCTCGCTTTCTCTTTGGGGACCCAAATGTCCCCCTTTCAGCTACAACAGCGAACTGGCAATCTGACAAACCTTCTCTGGAAGTTTTGTGACGGACTGAAAGGGGCAAACAGTGGGAACAATGAAGCCACCAGTTAGGTCAGCGGGGTGCTGATTGGAGCGGTGACGCATGGGGCTGTCTCCCTTCAGGACACTCAGGCTCTGCAGTGCAGACCGAATGGCTCCAAATCTGGCCTCTGAAACCGAGAGTGGGCCGGGCAATTTATTTATGTCAGGACTTAACACCCCCCCCCCCAACCCCTGGCGTTGGTTCACCGCGACCCTAACAGCATCTGGCCACCCGGTGGTTGGAGCAGCGAGGTCCTCGGCGGAATGTAAAGCAACGTGGGGGGAAGGCTGGCGTCTCAGGTCTGACTCTTAACACTCCCCGTCGGCTCCTGGGTGCACTTGGATCCCCCGGAGTCCTCAGCTCACAGACCCCATTTGGGAGGGACCACAGCCCTGGCTCATCTCTCAGAGTGACCGCCGATGTCCCACTGCCCCAGAACAGAGTGGCCTGTGGGCCCACAGCCCTTACTTTCTGGACTCACGCTCCCCTTTGACTTACTAGCCCCCGTCATTTACTGCCGAATCTTTGGGGCCCCCGCTAAGTCCCCCGGCGCCCAGATACCCCACACTCGTCTCGGAAATCAATGCGACGACTTAACTGCACGTCATTCCTGCAGAGAATGCTGGTCGTTTTTAAAATAATTTAATCATTAAACATGATTTAAAAATTTTAAGTATAAAACATTTTAAACATAGAAAATAAGAATTCTGATTTTGCCTGAGTCAGTTTCATTAATGTCCTTTTTTCCCTAAAATATATACAATCACTACATGAAAGTGATATTTCACGAATCTATATTGTACGATACTTTACATATACAAAGTTCCATGTATAACATACAGACTTTTTTATATATAAAGTTTATGTGTATTAAAGTCTATATATAAGGTACACATAAGTATCTTTATAAAGAAAGAATACAAAAATTCGCTTATAAATACATAACTAATCAATGGCATAGAATTATAATATTTTCTTATAATCTTTAAAACTCCTCACTATTGCTCCTTTATAATTCAAATAATATCTATTGTGTACTATTTTTATAAAACAAATATGTAAATACTTGTGGGCCCTGTCCCACTTTCCCTAAACAAACTTGTCCATTTTATTGCTGATTGTAAACGACCAGGTTATGATTAGATCGATCCGGTCAGTTTTATTTCGTCCCCTGTCGAATCGTCTTCTGTTCTTAGATCAATTGTTTCTCACTTTTATCCTTGCAGGCTGATTCTGCCATCATTTGAGCTTCTTGACTTGGTTACTTAGCTGATTAATGCTCTTTCTTTAATTCTAAAGTTTGCATCGAAGTCTTTATTTTTCTTGTAATCGCGGTTTGCCTACGTCCTGGAAATTCAGTATACCGTGTGATGGCCACTTTTATCAGTTTCTTCATGCCATTCTGCCTACTTTTAATATTTATATTTTGATCTATGAGTTTAGATACAAAGCTGGTCAGACTGACTGGATCTTATTAAGTCTTTTGTACTGAAACCTGCCAGCCTAATGCAATGTCTTCCTAAAGTCTATTCCGTGCCGGTGGCGTCGTCACAACAGGCACTGATACTCTCCTCTATCAAATGTTCTGGGCAACTGCATTTTAGATATGTCTCTTACGAATAGCACATAGCTGAACTAAAAAAAAACAAAGTCAAACCTGGGCGCCTGGGGGGCTCAGTCGGTTCGGTGTCCAGCTTCAGCTCAGGTCAGGATCCCACAGTTCTCAAGATTCGAGCCCCACGTCAGGCTCTGTGCTGACAGCTCGGAGCCTGGAGCCTGCTTCGGATTCTGTGTCTCCCTCCCTCTCTGCCCCTCTCCCGCTCGTGCTCTGTCTCTCTTTCTCTCTCTCTCTCTCAAAAAATAAACATTAAAAAAATGTTTTAAAGTAAAACCAATTAGTCATTTTTGTAATCTTTAGAAGTAACAAATAGCATGATTTTCATGCATTCGTGATTAGCAAATTCTAAAAGCAGTTAGTATTTTTGGTTCCCTACTAAGCACTTACTCTGACTCCGAAGAGAATGCTTTCTTCCTGTGTCCTGTCTTTTTAGCACCTCAGTCCTGTCCTTTTTGGATCATCGTAACAGCTCACTGCTCTTGCTGTGTTCTGTGCAGCAGACGAAACGGCTCTGTTCACGCTGTTCCCAGCGTTCTTTGCCACAGCTTCTCCCCCAACACCCTTTCCAGGTTCGACGTCCCCTCTCCGTCCCACCATCAGAGTTCAGGGGATGATTCGGGCCCCCTGTGACTGGTCTCTCGCCCCCTCTGAGCTGGACTCTGGAGCAACCTCCTCGCGCTCGTGCCGACGGCGCCCTCTCCTCTCTGACGTTTAAGGTTCCACGCTCAGCTCTGGCTTCTGGAGTTTTTCACGACAGACCTTACTCCGGATTTACTTTCTCGATCTTTCTGTGGGCTTCTCATACTTCCTGAATCTCAGACCTGAGTCCTTTATGTATCCAAACAGGGCCTCGTCATCACGGTATCATTCTCTCTTCTCTCCCATTTCGGCCAGAAAGAGGGCTGTCTTCTTGTACTCACAACTTTTAACCCCTTGTAATACTGTCTGTATTTTCTCTGTGTTCTGTCTACAGGGAAATTTCTTCACGCCGTAGTTTGAAGTTCTTAATTGTCTTTGTAGATTCGTCCAATTTGATATTTAATCTCGCCACTGAATTTTTTTATTCAATTTTAATGAATTCATTTACTCCTAGAACTTCTGGTTCTTTTCTAGGTCTTCTTTCTTTCCCTGGAAACTCATTAATTTATCAACTATTAATTTTCCGGTAAATTATATCAGAACGCACTTCTTTTACATCTCGAGGGATGCCGCTGGTAGACGGTACACTATCCGTTGTCAGGTTGGTGCGTGCCTCCCCCACGTGGGGCAACGTCTCTGCTGCCCGGACACTGAGCACCGCGGTCACCCCAACACCTCGCCCCTCTTCGCCCACGGCTCCTCTGCGCCTGCTCAAAGCCACACAACCACAGGTGTGCCGTCACTATAGATTCGTGTGCACTTTCTAGAATTTTATATAAATGGGATCACAGTCTTGTGGTAAATAGAATGGACTTCAAGGAAATCTCCAGAACGCGTGACTCCTGGCATGGCAACGGGACTTGGTGACTGTGATGAAGTGAAGGGCCTCCAGCGAGGAGGTCTCCCGAAGGCTAAAGTGGACTTGGCGTCCAGACTGCACTCCCGTAAGGGTCAGAGAAGATGTGAGGCAGGCTGCAAGCCAGGGAACGCTTTGGCCTCTGGAAGCTGGAAGAGGCAGGAACAGGTGCTCTCCCACGGCTTCCGGAAGAACTCAGTCCTGTGGATGCCTCGATTTTCCCAGCAGGACCCACTGTGAACTTCTAACCTTCATGCCTGTAAGATTATAAACTTGTGGGGCGCCTGGGGGGCTCAGCCGGTTAAGCGTCCAACTTCGGCTCAGGTCACGATCTCACGGGTGGAGAGTTCCGGCCCCGCGTCCGGGTCTCTGCTGTCAGCAGGGAGCCCGCTTTGGATCCTCTGTCCGCCTCTGTCTGTCCCTCTCCCGCTGATGCTATCTCTCTCAAAATTAAATAAACATTTTAAGAACAGATTATAAATTTTCGCTGTTTTAAGTTATTACATTTACGGTCATCCGTGAAAGTGGCAATAGGGACCAGGTAGAGGTTTGCAGTCTTGGTGTCTGGCTTCTTTTTACTCAGCATAATCACTCTGAGATTTGTCCATCTCGAGGTACCAACTGCTGCTCTGAGTGGCAGTCGGCTGTACAGATTTATGGCCTTTAATGGGCATCTGGGTTGTTTTCAGTTCGGGGCTATGACAGATAAAGGTGTTATGAACGAAAGTTTATGTCCTAGTGTTTGTGCCCGTGGAAAGGAAAACGTGTTTATTTTCTCTTGAGTAAATGCCCAGGAATGGAACAGGTGACTCGGATCACGCATGGTCGCGTTCATTCTCAAGGAGCTGCTGTACCGGTTTCCAAAGTGGGCGTCCCCTTCTGTATGTCCGTCCTCGGCGTTTGAGACGCCACTCGCACTTGGTATGACCTATCTTTCCATTTCAGCCATTCCAATAGGTGCTTAGCGGTATTGTCTTTGTCACGGAGTTTCCGTTTCCATAGTGGCTAGTGACATGAAGCATCTGTTCATGTGCGTATTTGTCTTTGTCTTGTGTTTATCTTCTTTAGATTTTTTTAATGTTATTTATTTTTGAAAAAGAGAAAGAGAGAGAGACAGAGAGACAGAGAGAGTGCAAGCGGGGGAGGGGAAGAAAGAGAGGGAGACACAGAATCCAAAGCAGGCTCCAGGCTCCCAACTGTAAACACAGAGCCCAACCTGGGGCTTGAACCCACAAACCGCGAGATCATGATCTGAGCCAAGAGTCGGATGCTTAACCGACTGAGCCGCCCAGGCACTCTTCTCAGCAGCTTTTTCTCAGTGGACAAGGATTACGCATCTTTTGTCAAATCCTCTAAGAATTTCTTAATTATTGATACTACTGTAAAATGTACTTTTTTATTTCATTTTCCAATTGTTCCTTGCTAGTATATAGAAATTCAATGAGTTTTTGTATATTGATCTTGTCTCCTGCAACGTTACGAGAATGACTTGTCCATCCCCGCTGCGCACTGGAGGACTGCTCCGGACTTTCTGCGTAGGTGATCTTGTTGTCTTCAAAGTCGCACTGCGCTTCTCATAGGGATGATTTTATTTGTCTTTTCTTGCCTAGAACTTCCAGGAAAATGTCGAATAAAAGTGATGAGAGTATAATCTTCTCTGAAGTTATTTTAAATTTCTCTAATTATTATTATATTATTTAGAATTCCTTTGTGGGTTTTTAATGTTGGTTTTATCTGCTGGGATCTCACTATGCTTCATGGGTCTTTAGTGAGGTTTTCAATTTTGGCTGTAGTTTTATCTTTAAAGGCCTTTTTAAAGAGTGGGTGTGCTAGTTACTTACAATGTGAGTTGTGTAAATGTATCTCTGAAAGTTTCAACTATCCTGATATTTCCTCAGGTTAGTGAGTAGAATAAGTGCAAACACCCAGTCTATGAGAAACGCCAATCCATGGATTCTAAGTCTCAGTAGGATATGCTTTGTTTAATTCTCACCCACACCCTGGAAGGGGCAGAAAGATTCCTTCTAGTTTTCTGAGCCACTTGCTGTATATTTTTTGGTCGACACTTGTACTAAAACTGTAAACTTTTAAGGTCTCTGGCAAAAAGTCACCTCAGGGCCAACACCCTATCTAAGCAAGCCGAAGACTACCATCTGTGTCTCTACAGGCAAAGAAACCTTCTACCTTTACCACTACCATTGTCTCCACCTCTGCCACCACTGCCTCCACGGTCACTGCCTCTGCCTCCACGGTCACCGCCTCCGCCTCCACGGTCACCCGTACCTGCATTTCCATCATCACCATCACCGTCATCATTCCCGTCAGCGAGGATTCCAGCACTGCTCTCATACCGATGATTTGACCTCCAGCTCTTTCTTCTCGCTAGCACCTGAGGAGTCTCCTTTATTTTTGTAAAATCAGTGTGGAGATTAAAATAATTTTATCTGGAATTTTTTCTAACATCTGGGGGGTTTGTAGTAGTAATTATCTTTGCATTATCTCAGTTCAACAGATCATTGGAAATGCAAGTACTACAAGGCTTCGTTAGTAGTCTACACTCAATAAATGTTGGGGGACGGGTAATTAATTTTGCAAACATGTCATGTATAAATGACCTTCTTCAATCTTTTAATGGTTTTAAATTTGTTGCAATAATAGTATCATCTTGTTTACAATACTATGCCTCTTTCGCTGTGTTTGATTGTTTCATTTTAAAACCTCTCATGAATGTAATGGCTTCTACCATTTTCTTTTATCCTTTTTATTTTCCAGCGTGTAAACTCCACCAAATAGAAATATTTCCCCATCGAGCTTTTGTAAGAATTTGGTGACTCTTGCATATTTTACCTTTGTTTGGAACGGATCCCAGTATGACATCTAGTAGTTGTGAAAATATTTCTAGAAAAACGTAGGTCAAAATTTCGTCACTGCACGGGACGTGGGTCGACCTCAGGTCTGGGCTCACAGGCCGTTCAAACAGGTGGCTAACTCACTCTCTATGGGACACTCCTCACTGAGTCGAAATAAAGAGAAATCTTGCATCCATGAAAAGAAAAGAGAATTGGACATCTAAGCTAAAACGGATAAATAAAAGCAGATATGCTTCAACCAAAAGAAAAAGAGAGAGAGAGAGAGAGAGAGAGAGAGATGGAGACAGAGAAAGGAGAAGGAACGCCTCTGAGAGTTCCTCTGAGAGACAGAGACTGAGAGACAACACCCTTTTTTATTTAATTTTTTAACGTTTTTATTTATTATTGAGAGACAGAGGGAGACAGAGCGTGAGCATGGAAGGGGCAGAGAGAGAGGGGGAGACACAGAATCCGAAGCAGGCTCCAGGCTCTGAGCTGTCAGTACCGAGCCCGACGCAGGGCTTGAACTCACAAACTGCGAGATCATGACCTGAGCCGAAATCGGATGCTTAACCGACTGAACCACTCAGGCGCCCCCAAAACGCCCATTTTTAACACAAATAGCCATGTGCATTTGAGGAGCTCGACACTTGAACGCATCTTGAGTATTTTGAAAGACAAAGAATCCTTTTTAAGCTGATTAACCAGGTTTCAATTAACGTGTGCATTTAACTTGTATATTTTATATTGTATGTTAGGGCCCTTTAAAGTAGGATCTCGGCTACAGTTTTACTGCAGTGCATTTTTTTAGTTGCTTTTTCTTTTCCTTATGTTTTCATCGATATATTTTGCCAAGGCTGATATAAATCATCTTTGCATCTCACTGCTCAATGTAAAATTGTAAAGTATAGCGAGTAGGAGCTTTTCCTAGACCTTCCAAATATTGTCGGTGCCTGTGACTGTGTGTGTAATTTTAAAAAATTACTTTTGATGTTGGCCAGGAGTCCACATCAGACTGTTTGATCAGCCAAATGATTAGTCAAGGAAAAATAAATTAAAATAAACAGCACGCGATCATTAAAACGTAAAAAAATAGGAGGTTTGCCAATCAAGCCTGGGTCAGCGGTGACCGGAAATCAATCCCGTCGATGGGTGAGCACAGCCCGCGCGGACTGGGGAGGAGGGCTGGGGCCCGCCCAGGTGAGCGTCCTTCAGACACCGCTGCAGGGCCTGTGGGCTGGGCGGCCTCCCCAGAGGCTGGACGTGAACGGACAGAGGCCGTCCCTGTGAGCGCAGCTCTGTCTGTCACTCCCTGGATGTGACCCTCCCTGAGCCTGACGGAGCCTTCTAGTTCCCACTCGGTTGCCTCTCTCCACTTGTCAAAGCAGCGCCTCGTGCTGCCGCAGAGACTAATGGACTCATAAAATCATTCCCTAAAGCAGATGTCACTAATTTAGAACAATAATCATCAAAACAGGTATGAGCACGGCATCGTCCCCTTCCCCGAAATGACTGAGCAGTGGCCACGACTCTGGCGTACGGTCTCGTTAGGAAACCTACAATCGTGAACGTGGGCAGGTTGGGAAAGGCCGCCGTGTGGACGGGAAGCATTGGAGCTGTCACAGCCTGGAAGTTTCCTCAGTGTTTTGCTTCCCTCGGGATGCTTTCTGCACGAATGTGGGGGATGGGGCAGGAAGCGGGAGTCCCAGATGGCGAGGACCTGGTGGGGCGGCAGGGGCACCGCCCAGGGTCACGACTGTCCCCCCTCCCCTCTCCCCTCTGTTTCCCCCTCCTGCACACACTTGTCCCCAAGAGCAGCCCGCCCATTTGCACACTTAGGTCTATTGTCTGGCCGTGGGTGGAAACACAGGGCCTTTGAAAAAATTCTTCCTCTGCCCGAGGAGGAACGAGGCAAACGGCCCCCCGGCCGCAGCCCCAGCTACGTGGGATCAATACACCCCAGGCGGACGTAGGCTCCCTTAATCGTCTCTTCTCGAAAGCCGTGCGGGATGCCGGGCGCCGGGCAGCGGCTCCGCCAGGAGCGCCCGGCGAGAGGAGCCGCTTGGCGGAAGGTTCGCCCGTCCCCTGGCCCCCCAGCCAGCTGGAGGCTAAGCAGACTGATAGCCCGAAACCGCGGCGGCACGGACCCAATGATTTTCACATCAAGCAGGCTGATGTACTGCCTTGGCGCCTACCAATCCCTTTCCAATATCGATCCCTTCCTAAATGAGCCCTTCCCTGCTTTGTACCATGAGCAATAATTAAAAAAGCAGCACATTGATTTTAACTAATATTACGAAGGCCCTGGATGTGCACATGCTTACAAAATAGCGGGCTTTATCCATCTCTCATCGCACCACAAAGGGTCCTGATTAAAGTCTGGACACCGGCAAGGAGAAACCTGTCCACCATCGAGCGTGTCCGAGCTTACACCTGGCCCGTTTTCTTATAAATCTCGCTGCAGTACCAGTGGGGGTCGTTATCCTGGGTTTTCAGAAGAATAAATAAGAACAGTCTGGAGCCCAGGGTGGAGTACAGGAAATGAGGGAGAAAGGCTCCTTGAAAACGCTGTCGTCCCACCGTACATGCAGCCCACTCTACAAAATAAAATCATTTTCATATCACGTAAAACATCGGAAAGCGAGCCACGCGCCGTGAGGCCCAGTGCAGGTTTCGATACCCAAGTGGAATGTTTCCAGTGGAAAATGGCTTCCAACAGCCCTGGATACAGTCGGCGCCAACTCCACACTGAAGCGCTGTGACAGCAAGGGAGGAATGACAGTTCGCGTCATCACGAAGCACCCGAAGCCAGTCTGTTTGCAGGATGTGGGACAGAATTTCCGTTAACTGCAAAGCGGAAGACACCAGATTTTTAAAAATAGGCCAATTGCACTCTGCTGACCGGGGAACGCAAATGCGTGACCACGAAGGTGACCCGGGGTGCTCCCCACGCTCCCCCTGCTCCCCCTGCAGAGATGCGAGGTCTGCCCTGGAGGAGAGCTTCCAAGCAGCTGGAGATGCTGGCTCTGCTGGGACCCTTCCCGTCGCCCCACGAACGAGCGTCTCCCTTCCTGCGTCACAGCTGAGGAGACCCAAGAACAAACACATTTTGACGTCCGAGCAACTCCAGTAACACCGGCAGATGGAAAATATAGTTAAAGGTCTGATAATTTTAAAAAGGGTACTGTGGGCATAGTAATTGACGGAAAACCACAGACAAATATCTTAAAAAGCCATAATGTGTAAGAACCAAGGATGAAAAGCCCCAGGTACTTTGGCCCCAAGAGACTGCAAATTCCGTACGACACACTCAGCTCTCGGCGCCTGTGCCCCGGGCAGCCGTGGTTCTCAGGGGGTGGGAACGCTAAGTTCTGGTCTTCTAGGGTCATTTCGATTGTTTCTAATGGCGGAGGGGGGATAGATATGGAGATAGCGGGTCCATGACTTCTTAAGACCTTCTTAGCATGTACTCGCTATTTCACTCTTTACGTAACAGACATGCTATGCACATAGTAGACAATTCGGTGTTTTCACTTTTGTGCCTTGTGAGCGCAGACAGAACGTCATGGATTTTTACTGAGTTCAGAATAACACATCCCGAAGTTTACGCGATTGGCGTGGGCTCACCCCGGTTATTATGGTGGAGTGTTTTCCTTCCACAGACACACCGCCCCGCGGAGAGAATATTCAAAACTGGTTCTAAAGGAATAGTGTCGAGGGAGTAAAATGAAACAACACAGATCTTTCGTCATTCCACAAAGGACAGCCAGCTCCCAGGGGACTGGCGTGTTAACTATGCCTCCCCCGATATATATATACATAAAATATATATATTTTATATACATAAAATACTTCTTCCCGAAGAAAATATAGACGAATGTCCACATAATCTCAGGACAAGGACTTTCAAAATGCGGCAGGGGAAGTACGCACCGATGGATGGAAGGAATCCGCTACTTTGTAAGTGTGAGGCTCAGATGCGCTCACCTTCTTCCGGGGTCTGGGGGTTGCCGGTGACGGAGGAGGACGGGTGCGCAAGACTCCCGCGCTGCGCCCTGGGGCACATGCACTCTGTCCCCAAGAGTCTCAGACCCGGGGACTGGAGCACACAGTTCTGCTTTGGGACCCAAACAAAGGCGCCCGGTCACTTTGCTTTGGATTCTCACTCGTCCAGAGCTTAAACAACCGAACAGTCGAATACATGGTGCCCGAGCAGGGGGAGATGGAGAAGGGGCCGGGAGCCTGTGGCGAGCAGGCGAGGGACCTGCACTCCTGATGCGACCCCAGGAGGCGGGAGACGGTGTGTCCCTTCCCTCTTGGGGGCCGGGGTCTGCACTGACCATCTCGGCAGTGGAGAACATCGGGTGGGGAGGGGAAGAGAAAGACTCGATGTCTTCAGGACCCACAGCCTCCCCGCGTCCCAGAACTGGGCAAGCTGGGGACGGAGGCCGCGGACCCCGGGGATGCAGCAGGCCCGCGGCCACGGGAACTGCCCTGGCGGCCTCGGTGCCCGAGCGCAGCCTGGCACCTCTGTGGAAAGCGGAGCCAGGTGGCGAAAGGAGGCACCGGGCTCGGGGTGAGCGTGGTGGTAACCCCAATACCTGCACGGCTGGGCCCTCGGGGATTCCCGTGAAACTGGGTTGCTTGAAAAACGTACAACTTTTTTTTTTTTTTAATGAAATACTTTCTATCAGCACATTTCAGACTGGAAACCACACGTAACTATTTAAGTAAATGCATGTGTGTCATTGTGCTAAGTGCCAAGAGGTCTAGTCACAGTAACAGAGAAAATTGGTTTGAACGCAGAAGTCCTAGCGGCCAGGCGTGCAGATAGCTCCCGGGTGGAAAGGAGCCCTGGCCCGAGGCGCAGGCAGCACGCTGTTCCAGGAGGAACGGCGAGCTCGAAGTTTCAGGAACGACAACGCAGCTGACTGGGCTCTTCCCTCCTGGTGACTGGGTCTCACAAACGGGGAGAACTAAGGAAGCACGGGGGGAGTCTTCCCCCGTGAGGGAGTCAGGCCCCGGTGAGGGCTCAGCGCAGACGGCGAGGCTGCCACGTGGGGGGCAGGGGGGCCAGGACCGTGGACCCGACTCTTTTGCCTCCTGAGGGTGCGAGCATGCTGGGTCACCATCAGAAATCCTTTCTTCTGCTGCACCACAGTGAGCCCCTCGGGCTTCACGTCGTACGAGGGGGTAAGATTGGATATCCTACAGATGTGACCTTGGTTACTGTACATACAGAGGGCAAGGCATGTGCAAAGTCCCGGAGGCGTGTGGAGCTTGGTCTTCCTGGTCAACATAACAGATCCCAGCGAGTCTGGAGCACACGGTCCCTGGGGAGGTGGACGGGGGCATGGGTGGGAGAGTCCAGGCCTTCTAGATCTACTTATCTATTGATTTGAATTTATTTGGAATTAATGTTATTGCGTGGCTGTGCGGTGGAAGGGTTAGTGAATCAGCTACCTTGTGTTTCTGGGCGAGCGTGGAGCAGATGGGTGGAAGGCATGCTAAGCAGTGGAGGGAACAGTAAGGGGGACGCGGCAGTTGTGTTTGGAAACAAGTAAAGAGTGACTCTGGTGGTAGCAGAAGAAATGTGGAAATATACAGATTTGAAATGCATTTTGCAAATTAAAAAAAAATGATAGAATTCCGAGGAATTATTCCAGGAGCAATTATAGATCCACGGTAGCTGAGATTAGGGGTTAGAAGGACCATACGGAGTCCCAAACCACGGCCGTTCAAAAGGTCTAAAGTCAGGAGAAAATGACCCCACGCGGCCGGCATCCCGAGCGACTTTCTTGGTGAGTGATCTAGAAAAAAAGTATTTTGTTAAAGGTGGTATGCCTGGGAAATTATTAACCACAACTGGAAATGCAAATCCTGTCTGGAGGAATGCCATTTAAACCCAGGCCTGAAAGTGTTCCCACAAATAAAGCTTCTAGGAATCTGAGCTCACGATAAAAAATCGCGGGTCACACAGAACAGTCACCTCGTGAGGGAGAACAGAAGCAGCGGCCGGCACGATCATACTTGGGAAGATGGCCGATAGCAGGATTCTCGATTCTCAGAGACAATACAGAAGGCGTGAAGGAAGCCCCAACAAGACAAAAAGGGAACCAATGGAACAGGAGCAAATATCTGCAAATGACATGCCTGATGAGGGTTAGTAGCCAGCATCTGTAAAGGGCTTACCAGACCCAAACTGTCATTGGCAACCAGCTATTTGCTGGGACGCTTCCATCGCGGCCAAACGCTCTGAGTGTCACCAGTGTGTTTTCCGCAGTGGAGCTCTTCCAGCTAGCAGCACCGACTGTGCGTGCATGCCTGCCTCTCTGGCTGCACCGTAAGCGACTGAGATCTTATTTAATGTGGTATCGCCCTGAAGCACACGGTGCCTGGCACAAAGCGGATGCCCAAGGAATGATTGTTGAGTGAATGAATAAAGGAATACATGCCAAAATATCACCGTGGTGGTTCATCGCCTTGCAGTAGAGATGCTTCATAGAGTCCAACCTTAAGAGGACACGTGGGACCTTGTGAGTCATACAGATGAACTTCAGACTCAACACTCAAAAAGCAAATAATCCAGTAAAGAAATGGGTAGAAGACATGAATAGACACTTCTCCAAAGAAGATATCCGGATGGCCAACAGACACATGACAAGATGCTTAACGTCACTCATCATCAGGGAAATATAAATCAAAACCACGCTGAGATACCACCTCACACCCGTACGAATGGCTACAATGAACAACTCAGGAAAAAACACATCTTGGCGAGGAGGCAGAGAAAAGAGAACCCTCTTGCACTGTTGGTGGGAATGCAAACTGGTGCAGCCACTCTGGAAAACAGTACGGAGGTTCCTCAAATAATAAAAAATAGAGCTACCCTACAATTCAGCAATTGCACTACTAGGTATGTATCCAAAGTAAACAAAAATACAGGTTCGAAGGGGTATATGAACCCCAGTATCTACAGCAGTACTATCAACAATAGCCAAATTATAGAAAGAGCCCAAATGGACTGTCAAATATATATGTATAGTAATATTCTAATATATATATAATATATATATTATGTATATTATATATAATATATACATATATATATATCTAATATAATATTAGAATATTACTCAGCAATCAAAAAGAATGAAATTTTGCCATTTACCACATTGTGGATGGAACTGGAGGGTATGATGCTCAGGGAACTAAGTCAGTTAGAGAAAGACAAATATCATATGGTTACACTCATATGTGAAATTTGAGAAACATGACAGATAAACACAGGGGAAGGGAAAGAAAAATATGATAAAAGGGAGGGACACAAACTGTAAGAGACTCTTAAATACAGAGAACAAACTGAGGGTGGCTGGCGGGGAGGTGGGTAGGGGGATGGGCTAGATGGGTGATGGGCATTAAGGAGGGCCCTTGTTGGGACGAGCACTGGGTGTCGTACGTAAGTGATGAATCACTGAGTTCTACTCCTGAAGTCAAGATTACACTGTATATTAACTAATTTGAATTTAAATATAAATAAATAATAAATAAACAAACAAACAACAAATACATAAGTGAGCAGGTTTAATGACCAGGAAAGCATGATGTTGAGGTTCAGAGACCGAAAGAAAGGATTCGTAGAACTGTAATGACTGAGAGAGCGAACAGAGAGAATTAGATAAAGTCGCAGTCTACAGTGGGTAAGACTTTTCCAGAGCTGATGAAGCACACAAATCCTAAATCTCAGGAAGTACAGGAACCACGCAAGATACACTTAAATAAATTCACACTTCCTTTTCATTACATCGCAGTGGTTTTGTTGGGAGACTGTGTTGCCCCCTCCCCAGGCCCCCTTTCAGGTCGGAAGGACCTAGTCTCCCAGCCCATGACCGTGCTGCCGGCTGACCGCTCAGAGCTGTCACCTCGCCGGGAGTGTCTGTGCTGAAAAGAATCATCTCACCTCGAGCACGCCCCGTTTCCAGGGACGGTCTGTTCCCGAAGTCTGTTCCCGAGGTCTGGCTGATGTGGAGATTATAAAGACCATCCACCCAGGACAACTGTGACACTGTCCCAGCTTCATGGGATCAGCCGGGATGTCATTAAACCTATATCACAGCCCAATTCATTCCTCTCTCAACTCCTGCTTGTCTCCCTTCTCCGATAAATGTTACCGTCAGAGCACTCCCTAATGAACATCCTGGAAGCTCATCTCCACCCCGGGCTGTCCTGTCCCTGACCTGCCACGAGAATCTTGCCGACCGCCAACGGAGAAGAGAAATCCCCTTCAGGCTTTGCCTTGTTTCAAACGAACAGTGCTGGGACAACGGGGCTTCTCTCTGTGAAGTGTATGGTCCCTGCCTCACACCGTACACAAGACTTGACCTTCAGGCAGGCCCTCAAAATACGGAGAGTTTTGACCAATAGACCCTCACTAAAATTACTCCTGTAAGTAAGTACTTCAAAAAGAAGGGAGCAAATTTGAAGAAACATCCTGGAGTGAAGGCAAGGAGAGAAAATAAAACAATAAACGTTTATCCATGTCCGAACTGTTGGGCTAAAATGAAACTGGAAACAAGAACGTGGATCAGCACATGGAGGAGGAACCGCGTAACCCCCACGTGTCCTCGAGCGCTGTGTTTTGTAATAGTTTCCTAGTAGGGGCAGCGGAATGAGAGCCGGAAAGGGGGGGGTGGTGTGAAGCCATCAGTATTCTCACCTCTAAAAGCTGGAGTTAGTTGATACTGTCAAGTGTTTATGAAGAAATCGAGCTCATCAGAAATGATGTCAAGTTTCACAGCTGACGGAACAGGACCCCTGGGCGGGAGGCGGGAGGGTTAAGGAATGGCTTATGGCTTATTTCATGGAGAGAAGGCATTTTTCCCGAATCGTATTTCCTGTGCGCACCTAGGACGCACGCCACGTGAACTGGCACACCTCCAGAAGCCCACGCGTCTGGCCAAGCTTCTCCGTCGAGGCGAGCCTGGTCTCAGGCTTTCTAAATGGCTCCGTCGACCCCCGGGAGGTCACCGCCACTCTGCGGGGCAGCTAGGCGCGGGGGAGCAGGGGAGAACAAAGCAGGTAAACAGGTAACAGTGTGTGTTGATTTCAGCGGCGGCCGCGGAAGGACCCGAGCCAGACACGCTCTTTGCCGAGCGCTGGAGTGAACCTTGATGAAGACAAAGAAGTCTTCTCAGGGTGTGCTTTTATTCTGATTTGAAAAGACGACTGTTGGAAATGCCTTTACACATAAACACACACGGGTCTGTCAAGCCCCACCGAGCAAGTGATTTCCAAAACACAGGCTCGGAGATGAGAAACCCCGTTTCCTTGGAACCTACTTTTTGTTGTACTAAAGAAAAATAGGGGGAAAGATCTCTAAAACAACGGATTTCCGGCAGAAAGGCAGGTATGCTAGATACGTTACAAACATGAAACTCTCTTTTCCCTCATCAGTTCAACATGACTTGAGCTCACCTGTTCGGGTCATCATCGGCCTTACGCTGCGAGGTGAAATTCCGGTCCAACCTTTACTTCAGGACGGCCCGATGCTAACCGAATGTTTCTATGGGCCCACGTCTTTGGAAAAGATCCTTAATTTGTGAGGCCAAGACTCATAATCCAACTTCAGATTAAACACCTTTCCTGAAAGTGTCCCAAATCAGCTGCATTCTTCCTCATGGATGCTTTGTATCATGCCGTAATATGCGAGCATGCATGGTTTTCTCATGCGTGTAACTGTTCTGACCATGTGAACTGTGGTCTGGGCGACTTTGATACACCGTCTGCACAACCGAGAAGTTAGCAGCCCTGTTTCATCATGTCAATTATTTAAAAACAACAACAACGAATACGTCTAGAAACTCTTAGAGGCTCTTTAAAAGCCGAGTCATTTTTAAGTGCCCTGAAGAGAAACGCAACTACATCTACAACCCTGAGATCAGACTCGAGAAAAAGCTGCAGCACGTAAACCAACCGGTTGTTTTTTTAAATTGAAATCTATGAAAACGAACCAAATAACCCCATCCTTTTACAGTTTCAAGTGCCTGACGTGGTGAAGGTGTGAGTGTCAGGAATAACAACTCATCTCCAGAAAACAATGTTGCAGTCGCAACGACAGGCCTGTGAGGCTCGGGGCACGTGTCTACTTTCCGAGTCTGCCATGTTTGCGTGCTGAGCCCCAGAGGCCTGCGTGGAAACACCTACCGCAGCGTGTGCGGAGAGGTCCCCAGGCATTGTGAGGATTTGTACGAGTGCCCGCGGGTTGGAGAGGAGAGCTGAGGAACTCATGGGCGTGTATTCAAAGTCACACATTAATCGGCAGTGACCCAGAGAGGATCAAAGCCTTCCCTGAACACCAGTCCCTGGGAAGGGAGCCGCGTGAGCGCCGCACGCACAGAGAACTGTGTATTTAAGCTGCGTTCTGCAGTGCAGTCATTACAGTTTAAAAAGAACCCGGCCAGTGAGAACCTGGGGCTGAAATTAAGTAGTTAGGGAATTCAGCTTTGGATGGTGTGTTAAACGGCTATATTATAACCTCCCAATGGAGTGGGGTGTTAGGCCCAGTGGTTGGCGGTGTGTGGGAGTCATTCCAGCCGGCAGCAAGCGTGGTCTCCAACGGCCCACTTTCTGAAACACGCGATTGCTGCATTTGGCAGGGACTTTCGGGACTTGGGGAAGTGGCTTCAGAATTATGACGGTGCCAGCAGATACCGAGGTATCTGGGGCCAGGAGTGGGAAGGCAGCTCGGTGCCACGGTCCTGTGGGAAGCGCACGGGTTCCAGCGCGCCGTGTCCCCAGCCCGCGGTGACACCACTGGTCGGCGTCTTGCTCAGGCACACGAGGGGGTGGGCCTACCTACTATTTGCAGGAGCTTCACGTCTTGACCCGTGAAGAGAGCACAGCCCTCAGGTGAGAAACTGCGAGATTTGGGGGTGGAGGCCAGGAGTGTCCAAGTGCACCGGCCGGCGAGTGGCGGACCCCAATGGCCCGGACCTCGGGCTCACGGACTCTACCTAGCCCCGCCACTACCCGGCACCACCGCAACCCCCAAAGCAAGAAACACACACGCCGAAATGCTCACTTACTTTTTAAATCGGTGCCGGCCGGGGCAGGAGTGCTGTGATGGAGAAAGGTGAGCCCAGGGGCGGCCGGCACGAGCGAAGCCCGCCTGTCATCCCCAACCAAGGGTCTAACCTCACCTGCAAGGAAGCAGCAAAGGTCCACGCTAAGCATCCCAAGGAATTAGTGCCTCTGTGTTGCAAAATCAGTATTTGAAAGTTTGTTAAAAAGAAGAAATGAACAAACCCACAGTGGTATCGGCAAAAGAGTTACCATATAAATAGCCAACACGTAAGAGCTAAATTTAGAGGCAAGGGTTAAGAGTGGTAAACTAAACTTCAGTCAGGGTGACCGCCTGCAGCGGGCAGCTACCATAACAGACCGAAGATACAGCTACGAGTAACTCGTGAATCAAAACCGGAGGCTTTTTGTGACTAGTAATTTAATTATGGATTCTCTAGAACTTACACGAAGAAAAATATACTGAATGCATTTTGCAAGGGCGGCATTGCAGAAAATGAAGGCGATTATTTTTTTCATATTAAAGTACGGAATTTAGGGGTGTCTGGGTGGCTCGGTCGGTGGAGGGTCCGACTTTCAATCTCGGTTCAGGTCGTGATCTCAAGGTTCGTGGGACCCCCCCCCCCCACGTCAGTTCTCTGCTGCCAGCCCAGAGC
Source organism: Paguma larvata (assembly GCA_030068075.1). Lineage (NCBI taxonomy): Eukaryota > Metazoa > Chordata > Mammalia > Carnivora > Viverridae > Paguma > Paguma larvata. The sequence continues at coordinate 1,452,814 of CM057835.1, forward strand.
CTGCTTGGAATTCTCTCTCTCCCTCTCTCTCTCTACCCCTCCTCTGCTTGCTTGCCCTCCTTCTCTCAAAATAAAGAAAGAAACATGAAATAAATAAATAAATACGGAATTCACGTCCAAGCGTTCATCACCATTTGATTGAATGGCTACGTTATTCAGAAATTAAAAGTAGGCAAGAGCTGTAACAACGCAACAGCACTTTCAAGTTGACCAATTCTTGAGGAAACCCTGGGAGCAACAGCGAGCAGGCGGTGTCGACGGCAGTTAGTCCTTTGAGAAGGAGTTCCACAGCGGTTTCACAGGGAATTCCGTTTCTGATGCGAAAACCGTATGCTGCGACGGGGCCCGTCTTCACCCCAGAGCAGTCTCCACTTGTGAGGACTGTTCATCGTTGACCCCGAGCCCTAGGCCCTGTTTCTTTAGAAGAGCTCGCCCGGGAAGTCAGAAAGCTAAGTAGAACTATATGAAATTGACAATATCTACTGTTTCATGTTTTTTTTTTTTCAGTCTACACAAGTGGCAATTTTATATGGTTCAACTTAGTAAAACCATACATTACCGAACGAAATACATCCACCAAATAACAATACCTGAGGGCTTGTCATGAAAAACAGCCATTTCTGCTTTATTCCTGCCTACCCGGATGTCCTACAGGAAACTCCTTGTAAGGAGTTCTGGGAGACCCCTCCATGCTGCTGGGTAATACGTGCCTACTCTTCCTCGTAGATTTAATGTAGACGTGGACTGTTGCCTGACCTTCCTCTCCCATAACCTTCTAACTCACGTGACTCTCGAATCTTTACACAACCTCTCCTGACCTCACGCCTTGTAAACCAAGGCGGTATAGTGACCACATAACTCTTCATCTCCATCCCCGCTTCCACTCCCCTGACTTCTATCCTGTCTACTTTATATTTTAATAAACTTCCCACTTTAGAAGGGTTAAATTTACGACAAACGGAGGCTCTTCAGAAAATTCATTTCTCAAATATTTCGGCAAGTTTTCTGGTCCTCACTCTACTGAGTAACTGCAGGTAAGGAGGGTCCACACTCTGGAGTCAGACGTTTAGAATTCAAATCCTGGTTTCACGGTGTCAGAACGTTATGACCTTGGTTACACGACTCGACCTTCTGCTGCCTCAGTCCCCTTATGGGAACAATAATTTTTAAACATTAGAGGATTATCACTTTATAAATATTATAAACAGTGCAGGCTTATTCAACGAGTCGGAGCACTCATGGCATCGGGAACAACACCTTTGAAATGGTGAACGGGCAGGTGCCATCACCACCAGTACTACTGTCGTCTGTTTTCTAGTCTGTACTCCAACCGTCTGGGACACTGTTGGCCTTTCCTGCCCCAGTTTCTCTTGTATTATCCCCTTACCTTGTCAGCCTGTTTTCTTTAGGAGGAATTTTTGTTCCGCTCTGTCTTCCAGTTCATACATTTACATGTTGGTCGCATAGAACCTGCTGTTTAAAACATCCATTTTTTTGTTTTCTTTCCCTTCCTCCCCACTCCCCCCCCCGCTCTCTCCTTCCTTTCTTCCTCCTTCCTTCCTCCTACCCACCTGCCCCTTTTCTTCCTTCCTTCCTCCCTCCCTCCCTTCCTCCCTCCCTCCTTCCTTCCTCCTTTCTTTCCTATCTTCCTTTCTTTCTTTCTTCTTTCTCTCCATGTAATAACCATACTTTTAAATGCTAGAACAAATTAAGTCTAGTACCAAATAAGGCTCTTTAAAAGAAATCTGCCCAATCCCTTTACGTGATTTCCTGAACGGATCAACGCGGGACTAGCGTGGCCTACTTGAGTTCACATATGAAAGAAACCCCTGGAGGCACAGCTTCCACGACAAAGTTGGTGTTTTGGACGAGGGGACGTGTTTATCGGACAGGCAGCGAGCGGAGTGTGCGCATTTGCTGGATCGGTGACGTCCTAGGGTTCAAACAGAGGAGAGAGGGTTAATCTCTTCTGCACTAACAATGGGACGTCCCTGAAATGTGTCCACTGTGACCCGTGTGTGCCTGGGATGGCCTGTGCCCACTTCCCTCAAAGGAAGGCAATTAAACTGACAAAGACTCGGACGCTTGACATCCTGTCTTATTAAAATACTCGTTCTTCATTCGCTTACTCTTGTGGGCACTGGGGATAGAAAAGGCGAGAACACCCTGCCCATGTTTCATGCTGGGCAGAGCGCGCGTAAGTGTGCGAGGGCCCGGCTGGCCTCGGTCCGCGGGAGGCGAGGGCGGGCTGGGCTCCTATCCATGTTAGTGCGGCCGGACTCGGTCGCTCCGAAGACGCACTGCGCTTCCAGAGGCGTTGGGTGCTTTCACAGGGATGAAAGTTCATGCGTGCGAACAGCAGGATGATTAACCACTGGGCAGAGACACTGTCTCTGGCAGGCAGGAGCGGGGAGGAGGGACCCATTAGCCCGAGTGCGAGGTACAGATGAGTCACTCTCGCTCGCCATACCGAGGAGAGAAGTCCAGGCGGGATGGCTGAGGGAGGCTTCTTTGGGATGTATTGGAAAATTAGTCATACGTGGACAAATTATCAATCACACTCGAGATCCCGCACCTCACACATTCATTCAGAAAGGATTGGATGGATGCAAAACAGGAAACAAAAAGGATTATGAAACATGAGCCTGGTGGCCTGCAGCCTTCCCGGCTGACGTGACATATAGGCCATTATCAGAAAACTCAATCTCACCCCAACAGCCCTGCTTTTAGGCCACGAACTTGGAAAACAGGTATTGTCTTATTATGCCCAAAGTGTCTTTCCCTTGCTTACAAATGGATAACATTTGACAAGCTGATGAGAATTTTTAATATATGCCATCTAGTTCCAGTAATGTAACTGACACTTAGACATATGGCCATGTAAATGTGTATGTGTGTATATGTACGTCTATCTATTCATAGCCATGAATATAGGGTCATATATTCATATCCATTCAATACATTCAATGTACACGTTCACATATCTGTATGAAGGAGAAAAGACAAGTCAACTGTTGCCAACTATGTTAATTATTTTTTGCTAATGTAATATAAAAGGATATCACCGAATGTACTTTAGTGAAGGTAATTCTTTCATATAAAGGCAGCACCTAAAGAACTACTAAATAAAATTCCCCGGGTTATATATTTGTGTTCTAAAATGCATTCCAACTGTACATTCCATAATTGTCTTTCACTCACGAAAATGATATCTGTCGGATAATATTTAGCGCCAGGCTGCATGGAGCCCGTGTTCAGCAGGAGATCCGGTGTCGAACGCGTCAAAATCTGTCCTTGCCCTTGATGGGGCTTTTATTCCAGAGAACACGATTGTTCGTTTTATCGTTGGGTTTTCTCCACGATTTCTTCCCCTCATAAATCTCTCTTTTTCTCTTTGCTGCCTCGCCCTTAGTTTTAAGACAGCACCTGGCACGCAGGAGGCGTTCCAATCAACGGGTATTGGGCAAAAGACAGAGCGTGGGCAGATAATCCCTGGACGCAGTCGGCAGCGACCTGGATGTGCGGCCGGGCTCGCCCTGGTCCGGGGGAGAGGAGACGGCCCGTGGGCAGGACCAGAGGCGCAAGCAGGTGTAGCACGGTAATGATTTTCTGTTCCTGAATATCGTGTGGGCAGAGGGTTTTAATTCAGAAATTCCTGTTTGAATCCCAAGTCTACCACTGCACGGCTTCTTGCTACTTAACACCTCGATCTCTTACTTTTCTCTTCCTTGAATGTTCTTTGTCCAAAGGAAAAAAACCCTTGTCAAAGTACCACCGACAAAGTGCCTTGTACAGGAGATCGTGAGAAGGTGTCGCTCTTTTAAAACTTCTTAACAGAACATTAAATTTAAATTTATTCTCAGCAGGTGACCTCAACCGGATTTTTTTTCTTTTGCTAAATGTACGCTAATAATAACGGCAAATACTACTATTTTTCCATGCCTAAAATTACATGTGCAGAGCCAGGTTCTCACGCTCAGTGAGCGCCTGGGTTTCGGGGAACAATGACCAATGTGCCAGCGACTGAACAAGAACCCCATATCGGCGCAAAGCAAGTCTTCTTTCAGTGAAAACAGACTCTGGAGATAAAATCATGAAAACGGGCGCCTGGGGGCTCAGTCGGTGAAGTGTCCAACTTCGGCTCAGGTCATGATCTCATGGTTCGAGGATTCAAGCCCCACGTCAGGCTCTGTGCTGACAGCTCAGGGCCTGGAGCCTGCTTCGGATTCTGTGTCTCCCTCTCTCTCTGCCCCTCCCCACTCACCTCTCTCTCTCTCTCACCTGTGAGGGGCGTGCATGTGGGGGGCGTGCGAGGTGGGGGGCGAGCATGTGGGGGGTGTGCACGTGGAGGGGTGTACACGGTGGGGTGTGTGCATGGTGGGGGGCGTGCATGGTGGGGGTGTGCACGTGGAGGGGTGTACACAGTGGGGGGTGTGCACGTGGAGGGGTGTACACGGTGGGGGGTGTACACGGTGGGGGGTGTGCATGTGGAGGGGTGTACACGGTGGGGGGTGTGCACGGTGGGGGGTGTGCACGTGGAGGGGTGTACACGGTGGGGGGCAGGCATGGTGGGGGCGTGCATGGTGGGGGTGTGCACGTGGAGGGGTGTACACAGTGGGGGGTGTACACGGTGGGGGGCGTGCATGGTGATCTTTGACAGAAAAAGGATGGATGCCGAGGACAGGTGATACGGGGACAGAAACTGGGCGCTTCCAAGGGCACTTAGAGAGGGGCCCTGGCCACAGGGCTGGGAGGGAGGGGCCGCGAGTCCGGAAGAAGTAGGAGGCAGGGTCCCTGAGGCAAGTTAAGAAAGTGTTTCAAGGGGCAGAAACCTGCTCTGCCGACAGCTGCTGGGAGGGCTACTTAAATGAGGCCTGAGGTTGTCACCTTCCAAACTCGCAGGAGAAAGCATGATCGGAGGGGCTGGCAGAGACACGGCGCAGGGAAACTGAGTCAGGAAGGACAGATTCTCTTGAACAGAGCTATCAGAGAGCGGAGAGTGTGGTCTTCCTTTTTCTCCTCCTTTCTTTTTCCCTTCCGGCCCACAGACCCTGGCCGGCTTTCGGCAGATCTCAGTAGGCGCTGCCAAATCCCGTCCTCACTGCCGTGGGGAGCGTGTCCACGGGTGGGGGGAGGGGCAGGGAGGATACACGTGTGTGCATGTGTGTGCACGTGTGTGTGTGTGTGTCTGTAGTGCGTGGACCGGCAGGGGGATCTGCAGGTGAAGCACGCCAGCTGCTCCCGGCTGGGCTTCCGGAAGGAGTCTGGGGCACAGTCAGTGGGAGCCTCACTCCTCTAATCCCTCCCAGCCTCCTCCCTCCCCGGGTCGTTCAGGTCACAACTCGGTCCTCGGGACACCTTCTCTGGCCTGGCTGGGGAAACCAGGGGCTCGGCCACAGCTCCCAGGTCCCCGCGGAAGACAGCCGGGCCGACCGGCCCCCTCGTGGGCGGCGGACGCAGATGGAGCTGAGGCTTCCCTGCACCTGCGCCCACGGGCCGGGCTCGTCTGGCTGGCTCCGACATGCGCGGGGAGCTCCCGCCGGAAACCCGGCTCCGTAGGCGCCGGCGCGGCCGCGGGTGGTCCTCGAGTCACACCCGGGCCACACCCGGGGCCAGCGCCCCGGCCCCCGCGGGGTCCACGGCAGGCCAGCGGTCCGTGTGCCGAGGGCCCGGGGGTCGGCCGGGCGAGCCTCCCCGCTCCCTCGCCAGGCGGCGCTGGTCCCAGCACCGAGGGGCCGCTTCTGTCCGCAGACGGACGGACTGCCGTCGGCAGGCGGCCGCGACCGGGGACCTGGCTCAGGCTGCCGCCGACCCTGCTTTCCGGTTTCGGGGACCGCCCCCTTCGTCCGCTTCTCTTCGGACCTCGGGGGACAAGTGAGAATTTTTAAGAATCCCCGGACCGGTATCAGATGACTTCTAGAAGGTGGGGTGCGCGAAGTCACCGGAGGCAGCGCCGGGACTCCGACGGCTGGAGCGCAGTTCCCGGAACCGGAACCAGAACCCGATCGGGAGCACCCCCGTGGCCCTGAGGCCTCCGCGCCGGGAGCACGCCCAGACCGGCCCCGCGGAGAGCCCTGCCGAGAGGCCCGGGGCCCGGGAGCCCCACGTCTGCCCGGCTCGAAAAATAAATCATCAACACCGTTTAAGCCACTGCATGTATTCTGTGTTGTTTATGTATTTATGGGAGGGACAGCGACAGATAGGTGAACACGCGATCGACTAACCGACACGGCCAGTCTGGCGACAGCACCTCAGGACGCCGCCCGCCACGCCATCCAGCTGGCATCGCCGCTTGTGCAGAATCACCCAGGCGGAGACTCAGCGGCTGCCCCGGAGGCCGTCGTGGCGGCGCGTCTGCGGTCGGGCACCGGGCAAGCGCAGGAGTTCGCCGGATGCTAGAGACACGGGGCTCTCCCTGGGCTCCGGGTGGGGCGCAGAGTACGCGTGCGCGCGCCCCCCCCCCGGCCCCCCGCCGCCCCCCGCCGCCGCCCCAGCAGCCAGGCCCCGGACCCCGTCCTGGAAGACTTCACGTGGGCCGCAGCTTCGGTTTCCTCTGATAGGTCACGTGAGAGCGATGTTTGGTGAGCCAGGTTCTGAATGTCTGTGTGTGTCGTGCCCTGAAGAACTGAAAGTTCCTAAGCCACTGGTAGATGGAAAGACAGATAGATGATAGATAGATAGATGATAGTAGATGGATAGAGAGAGGCTAGATGGAGAGGCAGATGGAGAGGTGGCTAGATGGGACATACACAGGTGACCTCAGTGACAAGACCACAAGGCCATTCTTTAGTCCGTGTGCTTCTGTGTTGTGTTCCATTAACGTAAACATTCGTAAGCCTACTTACTGGATGGTTCTCAAGTATGTGATTTGACCACAGAGACAGATGCATGTGTGGAGTGATCCGTTGGGATCCATCACCCCTGCCCCCGGCGTTAAAAAAAAATCCAATCCAAGAAATTTCAAATCTTATAGAGACAGACACTTGTCGAAAGAAAAAGAAAACCAGCCTTTGATATTTAGCATTTAGCCTTGGTCGGTGTGACTATCGGGGGTCCCCTTCCGGCATGGAGTTTATTTTGTTTTCATTCCGCCTTTTAGTCTCAGACAATTAAAAACCTCATCAGTAAGAAACTCTTCTGAATTTTCTCAGGACCATTTTTGTTATCAACTTAAAAAAAATATTGAGGCCCACGTTATTATTTGATAAAATTAGGGAAGATTATTCCTCGCAGGGTCTCGACGATGACCTACAGGGACGCCCATTACAAAGGGACAGAATGACCTTAACTGGCTCGGGATTTCGCTGAAGCAAGAGATCCTGTCCTTTTATTTTGGAAAGAACATGTTCCCTTTGGAATCGAAAGCTTCGTGGTCTGTAGCAGGTCGGCGCCCGCTCCGTGAACAAGCTGCCACGCGATGGGGTCCCTACAACAAGAGCTAAGAATCGCACAAGGACATTTTAGAATCCACGCGTTGGTCACTCGGCGGAAAGGAGTCTACGCCACCTGAAAGCGGTGTTCTTAAAAGGTGATGTGTTTTGGATGCCGCGATCCGTTTGCTTCCACCGTGTCTGTGCATGCAGAGAGAGGGAAGCATTCCGCCGTTCGGTACAGTTACTATGAGGCTACGAAATATCCACCCTCTGTAGCACACAAGGACCATCTGTGAAAATTGCCACGAAATCCTAGTTTGCAGCCAGAGGCAAGAGCAGGCTTTAAAACTGAGCCCCATCACTGACTGCACTTAAAAGTGGTAGAAAAATTAGGACGACACGGTTGACCCGTCGCCCTCTGTGCACCGGGAGCCGGGCGGCCGCAAGCCCGTATTGACCGACCGCTTCACATGTGCTCGGAGGTCTCCGGCGGCCCCCGAGACTCCCGGCCGCATCCACTATTGAAACGATGCCCTGTGACAGCTCTTTGCAAAACACACGAGGGCCCCGAGCAGCTCCGGGCAGACCTGCCGGACAGCAGGTGCCTCGCCCAGGAGTGGACGGTCGTCTGGGGAGGAAGGAAGGAAACCAATAACCGTCTGAGAAGCAGAGTCGCCCCTGCCCGCCGGCTCGGGGCCGCCCGGGCTCCTGCACGGGGCTCTCCTAATCCTTAGCACGCCGCCTTTGTTTTCATAGGCGTGACATTACCGCAAGGTCATTTTTAATAACTGTCAATAGCTTGGGAGCAGTAGTCAGTTTTATCGACACCTACGCTGAAGAGCTCAGGGGGCTGTGAGGAGCCCGCGGCGCCCGCCTGGGACGCTGGTCCGCTGGGAAACAGATTATTATTGATATTAGGAAATGAGTATTGATAGAAATTTGATGAGCACAATACCATCTTCAATGTACTAACGTCCGCGTCGCAGAAAGAGCTGAGCCTCAGACGTCTCAGCCGACGCACGGCCCTCGTCTCTTCCTTTACCGTTTCTTTTACTTTTCTTAAGAGAGAGCAGGAGAGAAAAACCTCTATTTTAAATAGAAATCACGAAATTGCTCCCACTCAGAACACCCTAAAACAATGCTGATTGGCCAACCCTTTAAATTTGAATGTTTTCCCTCTGAGAGGAGAAGAAATATCCCTTCCCTTCTACTTCAGAGTCCATCCATCTCCAAAAGTTTATATATTTACAAAGAGGATGTTAGGATGGAAATTTATTTATGGATAAGGAGTCTCTTCCTACAAGGAGGTAGGCAGACCTTAACTAGTCGAGGGGCTTTGCGCAGAGACTCGGAGTAGGCCTGTTCAGGGACGCCCGGCAGGCCAGGCCCCGCACCTCTGCCCACAGGCAGGCCGTGCTGCTGCTCAGACTTCAGAGTGAGCGAGGCCCAAATTTCAGGAGAACGTGTTACAAGCGGGTAAGATGGTTTGGGGGAGGAACGCCGGCAAGCCGGCGTAGGGACCTCCTGGTAGGAACAGCTCTGGAGAAACCCTGAACCAGCAAGAGAAAGTAGCCACACTGGCTTCGTTGATAAAGGAAGGTGAACGTGTGGAAAAGGAAGCAATCGTGGAAAATCAAACAGATGTTCCAGAAAAAGTAGAGCAACACCAGAAACGACACAGAAGCCGTTCAGGACACCGGACGCATGAGCTGTCCCCAGTACACAAGTCCACAGGTACAGAGAGCCCGGTAGGACGGGCGTGGGGAGGGGCTGCTAAGGGGGACACATTTACTTTGGGGGTAATAAAATATTTTGAACTTAGTCTGCGGTGGTCGCACGACTGTGGAAATAACACTAAATTGCCGAATCGTGCACTTTCGGCGGGCGCGTTCTGCGGTAGTGAATCACGTCCACATAAAGGAGAAACCTGGGGAAGTCTCTGCAGTAACAAAAGCAGAAATGACGGAGTGGGGAGTCGGGAACCAAAGTCTTTATTTCAATGTTAATGTGCAGATTTAGTAAATCGGGGAATTAGTGTTCTTGCCATTATGCCTTGTATTTCTAATTCTGTAAATTCAGAGCAAGATAAGATAAGTGGGGTGAGTGAGTGTTGCACTGTGCGCTCGGTGGCAGAGCTGGCGCGGGCGGGGGTGCTCCTGTGCCTCTGCCCCGAGGGGCCTGGGCCACCCGCACCTGCGCCTGCACCTGCACCCACACCTGCACCCACACCTGCACCCACACCTGCACCCTCACCGGCACCCTCACGCGCACCCGAGCCCGCACCCGAAAGGAAGCGAGGCAGCGGTGGGCACTGCGCACCTGCTAACTGGCCAGTGAGCCAGCAAGGCGTTCTCAGCTCTGAAAGTTCTCTGCAGCCGGTGCCCTCGCGCGGGGCCCCACCTTCATTGACTGGAGATGGTCCCGACGCCCGTGGACCCGGCTCTGCTTTCTCCGGGGCAACCCCTTGGGCTCTGTTTACCTCCTCGCCCGCCTCCACACTACGCCGCCTTTCTGTGCGGAACCGCCCCCTCACTGACGGCGCCACCTGCAAACCCAGTGGTCCGGAAGTTTGTTGTCGGGTTACTTGGAAACATCTGTTTTTAATTATTTTCCTTTTCTGGAAAATGTACAAAACAGGTAAGAGTCTCCGATGGAGGCTCTGGTCACTCGGGCTTGTCCACTTGCTCTGGGTCTTAGGGGGAGGCCTCGTCACGCGCCCGGAGAGAAGCACGTGATGGGGTCCAGAGCAAAGCCTAAGGAATCGCTGTTTTAACTAAAACTGAGGCGCAGGGATTCAACGACCAATACGAGTGACTGATTTTAGAAGGACACATATTTTACGACAGAGCACGGAGAGCACAGGAACGCCCGGTTAGCGTTCCCACCGGCCCGAACCTCCAGTCGGGGAAACCGGCAACATGGACCCGCCCTGGGTTCGTTTCCCGACCTGCTTCCGTATCTCTTTTCCAAACACAAGACGTAAAGTCGCACGTCCCAGTGCGACTACCTGCAGAGAGAGTCACATGACAAGAGACAACCATAAAAATGCAGAGTTTAAATCCAATTTCTACAGAAATTTTACACCAATACTGAACACACAGACCACGTATGCAACTGTGGGCAGGTGAATTTGAAGTATCGACTCAATCCGAATTTTTTGAAGTCCCTTAAATAGATCAGTCAGAAAACCGCACCCCACAATTCATCACCATCTAGGGACAGTTACCGACAGCCGCTCCTTCCACAGGGCTTTGTAGACGGGAGAGCTGGCATCACCGGGAAGGAGGACCTGGCCTCGGGCGTTGTTACCGTTTCTTTGTCACGTCATTGACTTCCTGGGAAACCACTCTGAGGACTGTGCCTCCGAATATCTGTACGTGATGAGGACTGTTCTCATGTCTCTTGAAAGCTGTCCCACACAGAACTGAATTGCAACTGTACCACAAACCGATTGAGAAAGTGTGGTTCACTTAACGAATCGGAACCCCCACGCGACTGACACCCCACGACAGATCCAGGCCATTTTTTACGTGCGTGTGAAGGTCCACGCGGTCCTAATTTACTGTCAAAATAGAGTCAAAGAGAAGGTTGTAAAAATACAGAAAAAAACCACTAGCAAGTAAATATGTCATATCGATGCTCCGGAGTGGGCTCACTCATATGCGATATGAAAACAATTTGTTTTGCCACAGAATTTAGCATATTCCTCGTTAAAAAGAGAAGATCTTGAATAATAAATTTCAAATTATTTCCTCATACATGTCCATACGCATAATAAATGGGCATTTTAGTTCCTATCTAATTATCTAGATTGGTGCGGAATTTTTTTAAAAAAAAAAATGCCAGTTTTAATTGCAAAAGTGCTGCCGGCTTCAGATTTTAATTGCAATTCACAAATGGTTGGACTGGCAGTGCTCCATTACAAAGAAAAAATCATTTTAATAGCACAAGTACTGCCTCGCTGCAGATTTCAATTTCATTTTACAAGATACTGGGTCATTCGGCGTCATTACAAGGAATAAAACGGCTGGTGTGAACCTCCGAGGTGTGGGCTGGGTCACAGGTGCCTGCAAAGCCTGTGCGTCACCGAGGCGCCCTGAAGACGGCTCTCGTTTCCACCGAGGGAGCAAAATCCGAAATCCCGGAAGCCTCCCGAACGTCCTCACACACCAGCGGCACCTGAAGTAATACTCTGCTCTTTCTTCCTTTTTTTTTTAATATTTATTTATTTCGAGAGAGAGAGCGGGGGAAGGGCAGAGAGAGAGATGGAGACACAGAATCCGAAGCAGGCTCCAGGCTCTGAGCTGTCAGCACAGAGCCCAATGCGGGGCTCGAACCCACAAACGGCGAGATCCTGACCTGAGCCGGGTTGGACGCTTACCCGACTGAGCCCCCCAGGCGCCCACTGGATGTCATTTTTTAAGCAGTTTAGGTTCACAGCAAAATTGAGGGCAAGTACAGGCAATTCCCGCAAGCCCCCTGGCCCCACTCATGCGCCATCTCCCCGCATCGACTCCCCGCCAGAGTGGGGCATTCGTCCCCCGCGACGGGCCCACAGTGACACCAGCAGGGGCGCCCAGAGCCCGCCGTTTCCACGGGGCTCGCTCTTGCTGCCGTGCGCTCCCTGAGTCTGGACAAGCGTGTGAGCCCTGTGTCCCCATCGGGGCATCGCACGGAGCAGTTTCCCGGCCCTGGAGATCCTCCGTGCCCCCGCTCGCCCCGCCAACCCAAGCGCTGGTCGTTTTCTCGTCTGCGTAGCTGCGCTCTGACTACTTTTTACATCTCTAATTTTAGGACTGTATCAAAAATTCTCCACTACACATAGTATATTTATTTTTACTATTTGCCAAAAGTAAATCGTAAATTAAATGACACGTATCGCATTACACAAACCTGCCTAGATTTACATCACTTACACACACCTCTCGCTCACATGACAACAGACGAGCGTTTCTTACGTTACATACGCATTTACGTTAGTTACATATACACATGTTACATATACTTACACGTCCCATACCTGTACATTATATTTTTTAAATTTTTCTTGATGTTTTAATTTATTTTTGAGAGAGAGAGAGGCAGAGCACAAGCAGGGGAGGGGCAGAGAGAGAGGGAAACACAGAGTCAGAAGCAGGCTCCAGGCTCTGAGCTGGGAGCACAGAGCCCGATGTGGGGCTTCAACTCGGAACTGTGAGATCGTGACCTGAGCGGAAGTCAGTTACTTAACCGACTGAGCCACCCAGGTGCCCCTGTACATGATATTTGTACACGCAAAGCATGTGTGTACTACATCAGCACAGACCATTCCGCACTTAAAATACTTATAGGATGTCAGGGTAGATTTTATAACGTTAGTACACTCACCTGACATTAAAATATAATAAACTTTAATGATTTCTAAGTGAGGCGGAAGGGAAGGTGTGCCATGACCAGCTTCTCTCTCTATTTTAAATAAATGAATGCTGTATAACGGAGAGAGCGCGCTCTCCTCCCCGGAGCGTGGCACGCTTTGCAGACGCGTAAATCCGTATGCAGAGAAACGTGTGCAAACATTGCGACTCGGCCCAGCCTCCCACGCGCGCGGGCCCCGATGCGCCCACGTGGCTCCGCACCGACGAAGCGCCACCATTATCCCTCATGTATGACAGTGATGTCACCTCTGAAGTGTATTTTTCTCAAATTCATCTCAAGGCGCTGTTAAAACAGAGCTAGGAGTGGTTGCGACCCGCGCATGCGCAATGGGACCGTGCGCCTCGCGTGTTCCTGCGGGTGCTCACCGAGTGTGTCCACGAGGCTCTGTCCCTGCCCCGGAGGTCACGGCCGGAGGGGCGGAGGTCGGGCAGCTGGGGTCCGACGCCGGCGCTAGGCCCCCACCGGTCACCGCGGCAGCACCGCCCGCAGAGTCCGCGGTCACCTGCGCGTCCCTGGGCGACCTGCCCTGGGGTGAGCGTCTCCCTCGGAGGTGCAGTCGTGTCGCACAGGATAAGGCCGAAAATTCCACGGCACGAGGCTGACAGCTTCCCGGACCTGGCGTCGCTGGAGGCCACGGGGACGCAGCAGCTTCCAGCAGCTTCCAGCAGCTCGGCCTCCCTGGAACCACCCGCAGCCCCTGAGAGGACTTCCGTGGCTGCTCCTACCACTCAGTGAACGTCCCACCTTCCCTCCCGGCGTGGACCGGACCCCGGGAAAACGGTCTGTTGCACTCTGAGAGTCTCCCTCGGGTATTAAAGAGAGGTGCAGGAGATGGAAACTGCGGGAAGCCACAGCCAGGAAACCTGAGCGTGATTTCCTTGAAAATCAGGAACCAGAATGAAACGCATGAGAAAAGCTTCCCATCGGGGTCAGCGTCTAAGGGGGTTTGGAACCAGAAATACGATAAGGGCACAGTCACCAAAAGAACCCCCAGGAAGATGGTTCTGTGTGTTGGAGAGGAGCTAAATTTTCGTAGACGCCTCTGTGTGTGCGTGCGCCCTCACACGCGTGTGCGATGGCCGCCCGGGACCGTCTGCGACATGCACCGGACACCCTCAGGCCGGGGCTGGGGGGAGAAAGTACTCATTAGAACGCCCCTGCTTGGACGCGCGTGTAGGCGCACACGTGCACACCTGACGTATGTCATGTGCCCAGCGCCTGCTGAAACAGCGTCTCCTTCAGGTCCGCGTTGGTCTCCCTGGGCGAGCCCTCGGACCTCAGCTAGGTCCAGAGGCCGAGGCCGAGCACGTGCATGGGGGGGGTCTGCCAAGGGCTGAAGGGGTGACCGGTAGGAGCTGGACGGCAGTGAGGTATTAAGTGACCAGAGACCAGAGGAGTCCACAGCACACTTGACATGGTGACAAAGGAGCCTGGCCTGCACCAAGGTGAGGCTGAGCCAGCGTGGAGGTGAGGGGGTTGGCTAGGCCCCCAACACCCACCACACGGAGGCTGAGGGACCCCTCGCCGGGAGTCGCCCCGCAAAAGGAGAAAGTAGACGAGAGTCACGATGCTCAGGTTTTGGGGTGGACACGCCCACTTGAGCACCCGTGACGTCCCCTCAGGGAGGTCCACTTCCAGATGCCACCTGTGGATGGCGAAGACTTGGCCCCCCGGGGGTCGTTCCTCCTCCGCTAAGCACCGTCTCCACACAGCCTCCTTGCAGCCCAAAGTTAACCTGCGACCTGGCGCCCCGTCCGCCACTTCCCAGCTGTGTGACGTGTGACAGCGCCCTGATTCGCCGCTGTGGGCGTTTCCTCATCTGCACAGCGGGGAGCAAACGGCAGCTCCCTCACGGGGAAGGGTCGAGAACCGGGTCGGGAGACACAGCTTGGGGCTTCGGGGGAGGGCCCGGGGCACAGCCACGTCATGAGCACCCCCTCCAGGTCCCCGTCACCCCCAACACCGCCAGCGTCACAGATCGGAGAGAGACCTGAGCCCGGGCCGCCGCACGTTCTGGGGACACCAGTGACAATTCATCTCTTCACGTCGTGGTATCACGGTGCTACCTGGAGAGACGCCGGCGATGCGCCCACCCTGCCTCCGCTTGAACCCCCGACGGCTGGAAGCCAGACAGCGGCCCGCCGCTTCCCACGGGGCTGCCGCCGTCCCGCGGCTGTGTGAGGGTGAGCGAGGTTTACAGATTTCACTAGAATGTATTTCTTGCCCTCAAGGGACTTTCAACCCACGAGAGAGGTCTTTCCCTCAGTTTCCCCCGGTACTGAAATGTTCAGAGGACTATTATCACGTTTACGTGGAAACGTGCTCATCGTCCTAGGTTACCGAGTGCTTCCTAAGTGCTAATTATTACTCCAGTAAATTATTTTTGCATTTTTTTTCCAAAAGAGTGAAATAAAACAGCATAAGCAGAAAAACATAAAACGCAAGAATTGTTTTATGGGCCCCTGGCTGAGATGCTTGAACCTGAACATTATACTCTGGGAAACATTAGATGCAGTAATTATATGATGATGTTTCACTGTGTAACTGTTATCTTCCTCACGCCCGCTTCTCTCAGACGAGGGCTGGAGGGATTAACCCTGTCTGGTCTGCCCTCAAACCCGTCCGCAGACACCCAGAGGTGACGAGGCCGGCGGGAGCGTGTCACAGAGCGCAAGGCACCCCGAGCACCAGCGGCCGCCGTCGGCCAGGCCTCCCGGGGCACCCCGGAAACGCTGGTGGGCTGGGAGAAGCCACGTCGGAAGTACGGAAAACGGTTCCCCTCAAGCGCCTTGTGAAGCGATGCGGCAAACGAGGCGATGGCCCAGAAGGCAGGCAGGGGCACGGCACGCCCTGTCCAAGCCAACGGGGACAGAAAGATACGGGTGGCGAAGGAGTTTGGGAATTCTCGGGGACTGAGAGGCAAAACTGACAGTTTGGCAAATGAGGGCTTTTGTTTTTAAACACCAGCTGAAGTGTACTTGAATCCAGTGGAGAAAGACATGCCGGTCTGTAAGAACTCTGCCACCGTGGAGAACAGTGACAACAGTGTGACATCTGTGTCCACAGAGAGTCTCCCTGCCACTCCCAGCTTGCCTGGTGTTCCGGCAAGCCCAGGAAATTCCTGCAGTCCAGCATTGCATATGCATATGTATGGTAAATTCCAGTATTATATATTATCATATATCTATTTTTAAGAATTGTATATTATAGGCATCATACATTATATATAATATGTATTATTGTATATATACACATCTGGTAAATTCCACGTACATACGGTACACGCACAGGAGTATACGTATGCGTGTTAGTGTGTACATGTGTCCTTTAAGTCTGCTAGATTTCAGCTATTTTCGTCAGTGTTTGCAGAGGATTTATGTCGAGGCGTGTGCTGATAAAGACGTGATACATCGCCCGTGTGGGACGCGGGACACCCAGAGCACTGCCGCTGACGGCAGGGAGTGCGGGACGCACAGGAAGGCACGTGCGTGGCCAGAAGGAATAGTCAGCTGTCCGGCGGAATCAAAAGCAATGAGGATTTTAAATACGCGTTGACGGCAAGCTGTGGCGCAAAATACGGAGGCACACGGACCCTCCTGTTCCATCAGGCGTTCTCCCCCGTGTGTACACGGCACGCTTCTGTGTGAATAGAAAAGCAATTATGTTTTTAATACACTGATATTCTACCCGTCTCCTCATTGTCCCAGGATAATGAGTCATTAGAAAAAAGAGAAATATAATATTCCGCAGGACAGCTTCTTGTTCGGGATAACGTGATCGCTGTGTCTGCAGAGGGGAAGTACCCGGCGGTCCGGAAAGCCCGGACGTCAGCAGTTTCCGCCGAGTGCGTGTTTGCCTCCGGCTCAGGAGAAGTCCACCGCCCCCAGCCCAAGGCCGGTGCCCTTGACCTCGGCGGCAGGCACACAGGTATGACCGACGACACCAAAAATCTCGGTGCGGCTGCCGCCTCTGGCACAGGTCCAGGCCGCCCAAGGGCCGCAGCTGCGGGAGACTTCAGGCTCACGGGGAGGTGCAGCCGAACTGAGACGACACCACGCACACGTGTAATCTGCATCGGGAACTTCTGTTGACAACGGTGATTCCGTAGGTTGCCTGACGGGTTCCGCAGACCGGTCCTGGCAGGCGGAGGGGAGCGGGCCGAGGTTCATGCGGCTAAGACCGGATAACAGCGGGGCCGCGTCCCAGGCGCTCAGGCATCGGCCGCGCAGAGGGAGCTTGGAGAGAATCACAGGGGCGGAAGGAAATGTTGGCGGAGGTTAAGCCTCGCTCTTCAAAAGCTGTGCCTGCTCCCTCCTCACCTGCTGCTAAGCCTCGGATGACCGGGCTGGAGCCCAGGCGGCGGGGAGACCAGCCCTTGGATGGCACACACGGCCGTAGGCTGGGGCGTGGGTTTGGTGGACCGAGGGCCTGTGAACTACACACTGCCACACACGCTGGTTGATCATTTGTACCTGTGACGTAAGCCAAGACGGACACTTCCCACTGACAGATCAGAGACCACCGTGTAAGTCTGAGACAAATTATTTTTGCGGTAGACCTAAATATCCATATTTTTAAACTTCCGTAGCAACCTATTTGGTTGTAGTGAATAAAAGTATTCAAAACTTAAGGAAAGGACTGATCGGAACATCCTAAGAAAGGTCTGGATAAAAACATTTTTTTAAAAGACACAATACGACGGGGCGCCTGGGCGGCTCAGTCCGTTAAGCGGCCGACTTCGGCTCAGGTCATGATCTCACAGCTCGTGGGGTCAAGCCCTGCGTCGGGCTCTGTGCTGACAGCTGGGAGCCTAGAGCCTGCTTCGGATTCTGTGTTCCTCCCCCTCTAACACCCCAACTCTCTCTCTCCCAAAACTAAATAAACATGAAAAAAAAGAAAAAAAGAGAAAAAGACACAATATGAAATGAAACTTGTATTATTTTATATATTAGCTAAGAGACTCCAAAGGGATACTTCACAAGACACGGGCGTGCACAGGCTGTAGCTACGCGTGCTTGCCTGTGTACATAGAGGTGTCTACTTTTTGTTTTATGTAATCCAAAGCCACGGGATTGCTTTTGTTGGGGGGAAATTTGGGCACGGAATACTCATAACAGTGAGGAATTGAAGCAAGAAATGCTATTCATGTGATCAACGCTTTGGCTCCTGATTATTCCACACGCATTTTCATAGCTATAAAAATAAGACCCGTGAGGTTAGCTTACACTTTTAAATAAACAATTGAAGAGAACATATATATTAAGTGATTTATGATTTTGAGTCAGAATGATTATAACCAACGAATACTATCGCTCAAATGAGAAACTCCAATAGAGCCAATTACTTAGGCAGCAGTGCAATCAATGGTTGTCACGAACTAAAGCCTTTTGTGAATTCTAGACAGCATGAAGCGTGAAAAGTGTATGTTCGATAGACTCTATTAATAATAAAGTATTCTAGGTCAGATTCATGGTAAACTACATCTTTATATTTTGTATTAAGTCCAATTGCACACAGTATTATATTTGCTGTTTTAGGAACTACCTTATTATTACACAGTACTGTATTTACCATATTATTATCATATACCGAGAGCCATGAAACTACTGAATTTCTTAATGATTTTGAAAACTATTAGAGAAGGTAAGCACTGCATAGTTTTCATACAATAATGAGAATAATAATATTTGCAAGCTAAATATGGTATTGATGAAACTTTAGCAATTTTGTTTAAAAAGGCATCAAAGGTACATGCTTAATAATAGGAAACACTGAGGGTCCTTTTGATTGCTAAATTCCTAAAATAGTGGTGAAGCAAAAAAAAATATTTATTGCATATTTACTAACAGAAGATAGAAATACTTCTAACAGGTTTCAAAATTAACCTAATATTTTTTCATTATGCTACCAAGAAAATATTAATGAATTTCTTTAAATTATATATGCATATGTACAAAATACACAATATATAAAATAAATAAGTGAATATATGGCTATATTATCCTTTTGTCTCATCTGCTTTGGAAGAAAAAATAGTACAAAATATCGTACAAGTTCCTCAAATCATTTTCAGTAAAATGCTTTAATTATCTAAAGAATTATTTTTAAGAAATAAATTACGAGAATAAGTGGTTAAAGACTCCCAATAAAATCTAACTCTAAAAGCCCACACACAAATAAAAGCCATTAATAATTTCGACCCCCGTTCCGGACATGTGGGGGCCGTGAGGCAGAAACCGAGGACTTTACGTGAAGCATGATCTTTCTTGACTAGGAGACCACGATTATTTAAAACGGCCAGCCCCAAAAGGAACTATATTTTTGTTCACTTTAAGCCACTACAGTCCAAGCTTCAATCATTTGAGACTTGGGAAAAAAGACAAAACGCAGCAGCTTCCCTCGGGACTCCTGGAGTTTGAAGAGTCCTGGGGGGCGAAGGGACCAGCCGGCCCCGGGGCCACCGCACCTGAGGGACCGCGCCGTGCTCCTGCCGGACCGGACCGGTTCCCAGGTCGGAGCATCCTTCCTGGTGCCAAGGCCGCTCTGGATCCTGGGGGAGGCACTGCCATCTAGTGGCCGCCCAGGGGGGGGGTCTCCGCTCGAGCACAGGTGCCTTGTGGGCCCTTTTAGGGCCTGGCTCTGCAAGAAGCGAGTTCCAAACGGGGCCTGCGGGTGTGGCCGGGCCCCTCTGGGAACAGGCCCCGGCAATCGCGGAGACTGGTCTTACTACGCACCTGCCTATATGGAAGCCGGGCGCAGAGAAGTAACCTTCCCCAGAGGTCAGAAAACACAGGCCTGCTGGCAGGAGCAAAAAGAAATTGAACACGGAGGGGGGAGGGGGGCTGACGGGGCTGATGGGGCCCCTGTGTCGCACCAGCTACCCGCGCCCTGCCAAGCACTAGCCCAAAGCTTTTTGGATCCGAAAATGGCAGAGAGTAAGGAGTCTGGGCAATAGAGAAGGAAAAAAAAAAGGCGTAGGGACTTGGCCATTCAGAGAAGCTACTGAAGAACCAACCAAGGGCACCCTATAAAAAATATTTTAGAAAACCAAATATCAGGTAACAAAACTTTCCAGATATAAACATTATTTCCACCGTTTTAAGTTTCCTTTCATGTGTGAAATGTATCCAGCAGGACAGCGTGCTTTGGCACCCCTGGACTAGCAGGGAGTATTCTGCGGGCCTTCCCCAGCCGTTAGATGGGGAAGTGCTGATACCGGTTCGCAAAAGCACTGAGATACCTAAGCTAGTGTAAAACTGTTCTTTGCAAATGGTAGAAAAAGAAAAAATATATTTATCACATTTGTTCAGTTTCAAAGGCATGAGATTATTTTGAGACCATCCTAGACTGACGGTGTGGCTTCAAACAGAATAATCCTTTTTTTAAAAAAAAGTTCCAAAAAATAATAACAGAGTTAAAGCATAACATTAGGTCTGTTTCTCAGCAGACACACACACACACACAAATAGAGAGCAAAGAATATAAATGTAAATATAAAAAATCTGCAAAGAAACCGCAAAGCATCTTGGCTTTAATGATTATTTTAAATATCTTTCAAATATATAGCTTATTATTTTTATTTATATTGGCCAGTATCAAGTCTAGGGGAATATGAAGCCATTCTCAGCACAGCGGTGGATTGTTATACATAGTGACACTTGTTTGTAAGAGCAATAGAGAAGACGCATTGCGTCTCGCCAACGACAGTTCCGTCGGTGGTTTTTTGGAATACGGAAGCCCATGCAGACAGCCCCCAACTCCCATGGTTCTGCTTAAGATTCTTCAGCTGGTGTGAAAGCGATATAGTAGGATGCGGTTGCTCCCCTCCCGAGACGCCGGCCACAGATCCCCGTCAGCCAGCGATCTCGAGCGTCAGCAGCCAAAACCCTGACGACCATCTGCACCCACACGACCGTGTATCTTTCACTCTCGGGACAGTTTTCAATGCATTACGTGAGATACTCAGTACTCCATCAAAGAGGCTCTGAGGTAGCCGATTTTGCCCGACTGTAGGCTATTGGTAGGTGTTCTGAGCACATTTAAGGGAGGCCAGGCTCGTCCGGGATGCTCGGTAGGTTAGGTATAGAGTAAGTGCATTTTTGACCTATGATAGCTTGAACTTACACCGGGGTTAGCCCCATCGTAAGTCGAGGAGGAGGTATACTGGTTCTCGAAGCCGCCAGGGGTATCTTATTTGTTCTCCCTCAGAACTAGTGTGTGTGTTTACAAGTTGGAGAACTGGTCTCTGTGTGGTGGACCCTAGGAGCTGATGTGTACAATTTGCATATCCCTCCTTCCTTTCCTAAAAATGGTTTTCCCTAGAGCCACCGACCCCATGATTGGAAACAAGGGCCTTTCTGCAACTGCACTCGATCCGGAGTCCCAAGGCTTCTGGAGTTGGCCACGCCCCAGCCCCAGGAACGCCCTCTGGTTTACCGTGCTCCACGGACAGGTCCGAAGGGAGGGGGACAAGTCATTACAGGGAATGGAATAAACGCAAATTAGATAAAACATTCCATCCACGAGGAATAACCACATACCTCCTACCCTCCTGTACGTAATTTCTGTAGCCATATAGCCTATACTCGCTCAACAACAACTAGTCTTTTCTCAGGAAGATTAAAAATTCATGGGTGTATTGTCGACATTGAAATTTCAAGTATACATGTGCCTTTTGAAGAAATCAAATCTCTGTGTGCTGAGTAAAAACCTGTGTTTATCTCAATACTAAAATCCAGAATATCATTTTAACCAATTTACTCTTATGTTTCCAAATTTGTCATATTTTCTTATCACCTCTTTTTAAAAGGCAAATGAGGCCATTTACATTTTGAACTTCAGTGAAGCTTGGTTTCATATGGCCGTGACAACTGAACCTGAGGTTCGAAAGGTCTAGGGCAGCAAAGTCTGGCTGATAACATCGGACGGAGGTCACAGGGCCACTGAAAGAAGGAATTGTTGACTGGTATTTGTGACGTGCAAATGTATTTTCTAGTATTTTCTAACAAATGGCAAGTGTTTTGAATGTCTTAGTGCTGCCACCTACGGGCCGATTCGGGTGTGGTTCTCGGTGCCAGAGGGTGCCCTCTGCAAGTGCACAATTGGCCACGTTTGGACTCCGTTAACAACAACAAAAATAACGGCCGCTACTGACCTTACTGGCCGGACCAACCGCACCAACGGGCTTCCATCAGCAACTGCAAGCAACGGCAAGGTTGGTGGCCGCCGGATTCACTCCATGCCCATTGAAGGGGCCCATCGAAAGCAGTGTTTTCACCTCAAATGAAGCACTGAGCCTGCGTCCCCACCCCTCCCCTCATCCTCCACCTGCAGGGGTGGCCGTGGACCTCGGGGGCATTCTGTCCCGGCACGAGGACGGCGGGGACTCACGCAGCCAGCTGATGGTTGAGCGGATGTGCCGTTAGACTCGGAAACACGCCCCGTGGGAAGAGGCCAAGCCCCAGGTACTGTCAAATTATTATGTCGGAACAGAGCTGTGCGAATTCTAAAAACCTTGGCTAGCACTCAACTCCGTCACTAGCTACGGACGAAACACGACCCGGACGAGCCATTAAAAAGGCACAAAGGAAGTGATCTCGCGTGCTCAGTGAGCGTGCAGCACGCCCTTGGGCCACGGGAGCCCCGCACCACGCTCCGGGCAGGGGACCCCATCTACAGTCACATGTTGCCCAAGAAGAAGGAAATTCCTCTTATCGGAATCAGATGTGCATTTATCCAGGGGTGTGATGTTTGTCTTCTTCTGTGTTTCAAACAGTGTGAGAATAAGCACGCGTGAAGACCCAGCTCGATCGTGCCCAGTTTCTAAGAGCCAGGTCTCGGGCAACGGACTGGGCACCCAGGACCGGTGGTCAGCCTTCCCCCGGCCTTATTTTGCGGCGTAAATTCGGTCTAACGGCCTTGCCCACTTCAGAAGTTCGCGGCGAGGATGGACAGGACGGCGTTCGGAGAACACGCAATAGTGTCTCTAGTGCGGGTGAGGCCTCAGTCACTGGAGGCCAGTTTATCATCGATGCCGTTATGCTTGAGAGAGCTGCTTATTCCGGGAGGAAATCCCCTCTCTCGGGTGCTCCTGATGGCCCAGACTCAAAAGCAAGAAGGGGCAAATTTCTTCTGTCAAGGGCCAGATACCACCAACTCGTTTAGGTTTCGCGGGTCATACGGTCTCTGTCCCAAGTACTTGATCATGATGTCGTAGATTCAAAGCGGCCATGGACTCTGTGCCAAGGAGTGAGCACGGCTGTGTTCCTATAAAGCTTTATTTGCAAAAATCGGCAGCGAGCTAGATTTGGCTCGAGGGCCATAGGTTTCCCCACTGCGCTCAGAGTATTTGGTCCCAACTGTCGGACCTTGACTCAGTGGAAGTGTTTTGATTTTTGCTCTGGAAGACACGGCCGCCGGCATTACAGGAAGAATGATTTCCATCGCCATCCTCACTTCGCAATTCTCGCCGTGAAGGAAAACCTCATCCCCTCTACATCCTTGAAGGTAAGGGACACAGCTAACACATATTTGAATAGAGAAATGGAAATTCTTATTTTTGAATAATTTTATGCACATACAATTTTTTAGTCTCTTCACATGCTGAGAGAGAGAGAGAGAGATTGGAAATACATGTAACAAATTGAAAATAATCTAGATAACAGAACGAGAGACCAAAGCAATCGGAGTCAAGGTTCTCTGATCACAGCCGCAGCCAGGACAGCTGATGCCGTTGGAGATATCGGGCCCGTGATGGAGCCGATTTGGGTTCTGGTAGCAGATCTGCTGAGGCCACAAAACACAGTGAGAGACCGTTAGAAATATTCACGTATTTGTCTCTGAAATGCAGCTGTGTCTGAACCACCCTCTTCGAGTGAGAAAGCTCAGTTCCAATGCTCCAGACTGAGACCTACTAGGGCAGGGTAGCAGGTGCAGAGCTGGGGGCGGGTGGCCGAGCCCTGGCCGGCTCTAGAAGCCTCGCCGGGAGGTCTTCCTCTGGGTCGTTCTCTCCCTCCCTTCTCCTTCCAGCCTTCTCCATAGTCTTTTTCTCTGGAAATTTCGTTAGGGACTCCGTCAGCCCTTACTGAGCTTGACTCGGGGAGTCCCGATGGGTACTGAAAATCGTCAGTTAGTAAATAACAATTTGAAAATCATATCAAAAGGAAGAAATAGAGAAAAAGTCTAACATCGTCTGTAAAGCCTTTTCCTTTCATACCTGCAGCGTATCGATCTCCAGGCATTTAACAGAGAACAGCTAGCTAGAAACAGAATGTACATAGATGTAGATATATCTGTATATCTGTATGTATCTGTGTATGTGTATGCATGTGTGTATATATATATTTTTTAAGACAAGGGTATTTGCTATCCTTGTTTGCATCTTCTCTTTTAGTTTTAGTTGGAAGCTGTTTTTTTTTTTAACAGTTTCCTAAACATAAGAAAAGGAAACAAATAAAAAAGCAAATAAATAAAATGTTTTTTCAGGGTCAGCTATTTTTCTCATTTTAGGAGACACAGTACTGTACATTTGCTAGTACTTATTTAATGCTTCTAATTAAGTGAAATGCTTTTGCTAATTCTGAATCTTCATTTACTGTAATTGTGGACCTAAACACTCCCAGTAGGATTCCTTTTGAGATGGTTTTAAATTCACTGTGATTGTGCACATGGTGGCTATAGGAATAACCTGTTTAATTCCTCAGCCATGTAGGCTCGTTGCAAAAGTTGATCCATTTCCATAAGTGCTCTCTCCCTCTCTCTGGAGGCAGTCCTTGACACATCAAATGAACTATCTTCTTCCACAATAAATACTAAATAATTGCGTTTCAATCCCTGTGTCGCTATACATCTATGCAAAAATTACCACGGAAGTTTACTAGGTTTGTGATAGTTGTATCCCTTTTATTGCCCAAGACTAGAAGAAAATGAGCTTCCTGACCTTTTTAAAGCTATGCCCCCTCCTGACGGAGCACGCGTCGGTCCACAGTGGTGTTTTTACAGGCACTGCAATCATCTCCCCGATGCGCAACTATGCGTGATGTCTACTGCCGATGCCCTGGTCCCTAAGGACGCTTCATATTTTCTTTACTGTCCAGCGAAGTTTTTGCCCCGTTTTGCAATTCTTCTCTAGCTTGGACACGGGAACAGGTCTAGAAGCTGGCCGCTTTATCGGGGGAGCGACGTCTAACGGACCCAGCGTCTGCACCGACCAAAGTCCAGTTAGCACAACAAAGAGTCCCCTCTGTCGAAGACACTGACCAGAGAGAGGCCAGAGATCCTTTGGCAAAAGTGTCCAAGACAGAGCGCTTGTGAGTGAAACAGAGTCAGCCGGCCGGGACCCTGCGAGCCCGGGGGTCTGCGGGGCCGGAGGGCGCAGGCGACAGAGGGCCGACCATGTATACATCGACCCGATGTTCAGGAAAGGAAAGGTGTACCTAGTGAAATAAAATACGTGTGGGGAAATGCCCGAAATACCGTACGTGAGAAGCGCGGGCTGACTGCGTCTCGACGTCGGGTTTAGAAGTGGCTCCACTGCCCCCCACCCGCCCCTGCGTGTCCTACTTTGTCTGCAACGGACACGATCATTTCATTATTTTCGTAAGAAACAGTGAAAGTAAGGTTGACATAATACTGAAAAGAGTGGAGCGTTGGTAACCAAAAGAAAACAAAAAAGAAATCAGTATAAAAAAACAGACAACGCTGAGCGAGGCCTCGTCTCATAGAAACATTAATCGGTGTTGCTGGGGAGCACGGGGGGAGGGGTTCAGAGGCTATTTCTGATCCAACTGGTTATTTCCGTGATGAACAAAAGTAAAACTAAATCCCCACCCACGCATCACGCTCTAAAATAGAGTCCTCAAACGTTAGGAAATGAGGGTGAAAAATGGTATTATCCAGAAAAAGAACATATTCGATGGGCAGATAGATAGGGAAATGTCTTGATGCACCGTGGGAAAGAGACTATAAAATCAAATAAGACACACGCGGGCAGCTGCAGTCCTGCTCCCGAAAGCCATAAATAAAGTGTGAAAACACATACACATTTTAATCTGTAGGAGAGACAAAGGGCTGCTATTTACATATTTTTTAAAAGCTACTACTAATCATTACAATAGGAACAGATAGCAAAACGGCTAAAAGACATTAACATTCGACCCAAATAGAAGCGCGAGAACACAGAAGATTTACCCGTTGCCAACTTCCCATGTCCGTGGGAGCCGGAGCCGAGCCCCTCTGACCGCTCCTGCCGGCCCTGCCCCTGCTCTGGCCGCTGCTCCCCGGGACTCAGCCCTTGCCCTGGCGACGGCTGAACACGGCAGGGGCTGCCGGAGTCCCCAGTGCTCCGAGTTTAAAACTTGTTTTCCTACAGCCTTTATTGTGGAACGACGGCTTGGCTTGTTTACAAAATCCTAGGTTCGCTCTTTTTTTCCGTGATTTTTCTGAAAATCGTGCTATATTATGATGGTGATTGCTATTACCATCATTTCTCTTATTTTGCTTCTATGTTGCTTTTGAGAGGTCTCACACCAGTCTGACTCTCTTGCCCTTGGAAGGTGTTTGATTTCTTTGCTTTGAAGCCCTAGGGACGTTTTATTCTTCAAAATCTAATACTTTTATCAGGAGATGTCTCCAAGAGGATTATTCTGGGTCAGTTACCCCTGGTGTCTGGCAGACAGGCTCGGCGTACGGCTCCTCTCCTCCGTTGGGCTGTCTTCTTCCATGGCGCGCGCCCAGGCTAACCTCGCTCCCTCGCCCGGCTGCTCTTCTCCAGGGCCACCTGCTGTGCCCTTCGGTCACCTGCTGTCTGACACCTGTTACCTTCTACCTCCTTTCATTTCCTCCCTGTTCTGTCCGTGTCCAGTATCTCTGACCACATTTTCATTTGAATGCAGTCTTCCTTGTTACTGCACAACTGGGTCTTCAGTCCTGAGACACGCCTGCATTTTTCTATTCTTCCTTGTGTTCAATGATTTTCCCTTTCTTCCCTTAGCTTATCCATGTTTTCAAATGTCTGAAATTTTGATTCATTCAAAAAACATCGCAACATGCTTTTGAGGATGTTTAATGCAGTTTGCAGTCATTGCATTATATGCTTTGGGGGTTCTTTTTTTTTTATTTCTCGAAGGGAGGAAATCGGGAGTGCCTGAAATGTTTTGCTTTTCATTTTCTGTGTTCTTCTGAGAGTCGATCTGCGGTTTGTGACTGCCCGTGTGTAAGCATTTGGTGACACGGTTTCCACCGCTGTGGTTGAGAGTCTGGTTCGGGCCCTCGTTTGCAGAGCAGCTCGGGATGGGAGACGGGGCAGAGGGACGTGTCATCTGACTGTCCCCTTTTGCAGGATCCTGGGATTTCCCTGGGCCCACGCTGCCTTTCTGTCACCACCGAGTCTCTAAGCAACCCCTCCACACACATTTCACCCTGCAGGGAGCGTTCCCAACAATCCAGCCCGTTTCTCAGCCTCTCCCAAAGTGCTCCATCTTCTAGAACCCTCCCTGGGTAACTTATTTCTTGAGATTCTCAGGGTGATTTTAGCTCACCCTGTGGTAAAGACTTTTACTCAAAGCAGTACCTTTTCTTGCTCCTGGGAAGTCTTTCGGGACCCCAAGCTCTCCCCGAAGGCTTGCCATGCCGGCTCTAGAGAGAACTCTCCTTCTGAGGGCTGTGTCTCCCACGACAGGCACTTTGAAGATTGCCATATTCGCTTTTCCTAATTATGCTCTGTAGTTCCATTTGTTTTTCTTCCCATCTGTACAGTGTTTCGACAGACAGGGTTGGGTGGCCACCATTATCTCAGATACCCTGATGTCCCCTGAAAGCTAATTTCTAGCAGATCAAACTCTATGACATGTATTGGCAATTCAGGCTGTGACTACCTTAGAAAAGCGAAGTTTCTCCAGAGCGGAATTAAGAAAAACTAAGAAAGGCAGTTCTTTTGGAAAGGTTTCTAGGTCACTTGGCGTATGGTCACTAGCACATATATTATGTAAACTTTGATTACCACAATAAACTAGAGATCTAGGCGAAATGCAAGACAACG
This sequence comes from Paguma larvata, assembly GCA_030068075.1. Taxonomy (NCBI): domain Eukaryota; kingdom Metazoa; phylum Chordata; class Mammalia; order Carnivora; family Viverridae; genus Paguma; species Paguma larvata. The sequence goes on from CM057835.1 coordinate 1,480,639, forward strand.
AAACTTCATGACACGTGCACACAGAATATGTACGATTCGTGAGTCTCCTCTGTCGTCATACTTCTGTCCTACCAATGCAGACGTCCAGACACCGAGGACTACTGGCCCAGCCAAAACCAAATGCTGTCCTTTTACTACTGTGCCCCGTTCGGTTTTATAAGAATCATAATTTCGTATGGTTTCCATACATGTGCGTTTTGAGATCTTGAGAATAAAGCATCTTTATTTGACCAAGTGCTAACTACATCTGTAATTCTTTACGGGAAACATCCCGCCCCGCACTCTGCACATTCAAGGGGGCATCTGAGGCCACGGCAACCACACAGCCCGGCTCCTCGGGGCCAGAACGAAGCCGGGTGTGGTCAACATCAGCGAAGCTCACGGACGAGGGGCTCGCCGCTTCCACGCCTGCACTGTCTCGTGTCCCAACGACACGCTCCCCTTTGCGATCGCGCTGTCTCCCTGGCACACACATCTCCCTTTTCTCCTTGTCCGGGTTCCCTATCCACGCTCTGCTTCGAGCGCCAGTTCCCAAAGCGGGTTTCTGCGCTCAGTCCTTTGTTTTCTTCTCTTGGGACATCCGTCACATTTTGCAGCTTTACACACTGAGTGTGGCTGGTAGTGTGACACCTGCCTCGCCTTCCAGACTGGAAGCCCAGGGTCCACCTTCCTCCTCACGGCCACTCTGTTACCCAGGACACCGTGACTGCCCAGCCAGCACCGATGGCACGAGAGAGCGAATGAATGCATCGGTGCCTCTGAACAGCTCTTCAAAAGAGATCTTGGGAAAGTAATTTCACCTCTCTGAGAGTCTGTGACCTCGGCTGTAGTGGGAAGGTGAAAAAATAGTGCAACCTTCATAAAGTCATTGCTCAGGATTAGGTAACATAAGGCGTTCCAGTGACTCCTGATGCTGGTGCGCGGAGGCCAGACACTAAACATTGTCGTATACGATTATTCCCTTTTAATTCCGAATTTCTTTCTTCATTGTGCATATTTCGAACCCATTTTGACTTGGGCCAGGAAGTGTATGAAGGACATTGGTCATGCAACCCGGTGGATACAGGGGTCAAACCTGACTTTGCCAGACCCTGGAAACAGTCTCTGGTAGAACGCCGGGAGCCCATGTTGCTTTCTGAGCTCCGGCTGCCCAGAAACCACAGCGCGCCCACTTGGAATTTCAGGACTGGTGTCTGTCACCACTGAGCGTCTCCATCATGGTGCCGGCTCTGGGGCTGGGCCGTCCGGCACATCACGCCCCTCAGAGAAAGGCTGCTTTCTGCTCCCCCCACCTTGCCCCCAAGCCCCTCCAGCTTCTACCTGGAGTCTTCCCTGTACCACGGAACAGGGCGGGTCTCTCACAGATGGCTGGCCTCAGCCTAACAGCTCCGCCCTCTGGGTGTGCCATGTCCCCCATGTTCCCATGGCGACTGGATCTCTGTGGCCAATTACGACTCCTGGAGAAGGCCCCGCCCATCCGGTTGACCGTCAGGGGCTTGATGGCTGCACTTTGTTCTCCGCCTTTCTCTGTGGGGACCCACAGGGCCGTTCTCCTCCTGTCCCGCGCTCAGGGGCTCACTTTAGAGGAATACGACTCTCATTTACTTCGTGCTCATTTTTGAGTCCACTTCCCTCATTGGCTCAGCTGGGTCACTAGACCAGGAACCAGTTCCTTGTCACCGTAAAAGATGGAGCCATTATTTCATCTCCTAAAGTTTGGGGGCTTTTTACATGTTCACTAGGATAACCACGTCGTGGCATTTTTCTTCCTGTTATTGTTAAATATTCATAAGATTCTGTCTGCTTACGGGATAATTATCTTACATTAATATGGTATGAACAAACCAAAGCAGTAATTACGCTTCTATCCCCCCCTATTTTGCAATTTACAGTTTACTTGTTTGGAGAATAAAAGGCAATTGCCACATTTTCAACAATATTTCATTTCTAAACGAGGGAGAACGCGAGCCCACCCAGGGTGGCAGGTGAAACAGACTTTCCTCCTCCACTTCTTTTAGGGGGAGACTCCATCTTCGTATCATTTTGTAAACTAGACAAAACTACCACAGAGATAAAACCAGTAAATGCACAAAAGCTAGAGAGATTTTTTTCAGTTAAAAAAAAAGAAGAAGACATCTCTTCATCAGGAGGTATTTTCTTGAAGCTTTCCTTCTGCGATGACAAAGGACAGAGACATTTTCAAGTTACTGGCACAAATCATCTCAGTCTCCAAACCCGAAGATTCACGTTCCTCTTTTGAAAAAGGTTTCTTCTCTCTGGTTCCGTCTAGGAAACACAGACTCTCACTTAGGACAGCCCGCCGTTCCGTGACAGGCCATCTGGGGAGCATCGAGGAGGGTATAAAAGAGCTCGCAATCAAGTTTCATTGATATTTTGTGGTTCTACTCAGTGTTCAATGAATACTCACTGAATGGTTCTAAAAGTGTATATAGATGTTGATTCAAAATGCTCCATCTTTCTCGGAGGGGCCCTTACTAGTGTTAAAATATATTGAGTTTGAAAACATATTCTGAAATTTAACGGAAGCTATTATGTCATTGGATAGGTTTCAAATTTAAACATATTTTAAATATGTCTTTTAAATAATGACAAAATATCTGATTTGCTTGAAGAAGTGTTTTCTTTTAACGGAAATAGTATTAATTGCTTTTATATTGTAAGTAATTTGCTCATAATGAAAATCGAAAGGGTGATTCTTACCGCAAACATGAGAAGAAACGTTTCACTTAAGCCACAGTAAAAAGTGGAACTCCAGCGGCTCTTGGGTGACTCGGTCAGTTAAGCATCTGACTTTCGGTCTCACCTCTGGTCTTGATCTCATGGTCAGGAGTTCGAGGCCCGCATTTAGGGGCTCACCCAGCATGGAACCTACTTTAAAAACAGTGGAATTCTAGTCCAATACTCCATTCCTTCCCATGACATTTGTGTGTATTGTATGTGAAAATTCGAATCAACATCTAGGACCACGATCGCCTAAACCATAAGCCAGATAGGGCTGGAGGCTGTGCGCCAAGCGTACCTCTAGATGGCTCGGTACCTGTCTCTGCGAAGGCAGGAGGTGGAGCCTCCCCGGGGAAATCTTGATGCAGTGCCTTCAATTTTCCAAATGACCTGACGGAAGGCTCATACATTAAGTGTACAGGAACACAAGCTGGGAGCAGCAGGTGACGCCCCAGAGAAGAGGAACAGATTTCACTGTGACCGTGAAATTAACTCAACGGTCAGAGGAGGTATGGAGTCCCGCCGAGGGGCGTCAGTGGAACTGCTGCTGCCGGGATTGGGCGCGGGGAGCTCACCACTGCGCTCGCCCCCCGGCTGCTGGCTCTCTTCACCTGGGGAGCTGGGTGAGCACCCTGAGGCCCGGGCCACCACCCACACGAGTTCAGTCAGGCGCCCGGGCCAGCCCCGTGGTCTCGGGGTGACTGACCCTGAAGCCAGCCAGGGGGCCTCCAGGAGATTCTGGCCTTCGGGCCGTGGCCTCCAGTGATTGTGACCTGTGTCTCAGACTGCAAGCTCCTGTTTGAGGACTGGGATTTTGACAGAAAAGGACATGGACCACACGCCAGAACAAAATGCACTTAAGTAGTGGGGGCGTTTTTGAAAAAAATTGATAGAGAGACTTAGACATTTAAAATACTCACACAGGGCGTGCCATCACAGTCAACCGTGATGAGCCATGATCTTCTGACTATTCTGTCATGTCTGTAGCTTTAAAAGGGTGACACTCTGCTCAGGGTTGTGCTTTCATTCCCAGAGTTTAGTTTTCTTATTATCGTTACCTTTGCCGTCGTCGTTTTATCCCCCGCGGGGGGAGGGGACGGCTGTTTTGCACACAAATTCTCGGGAACGCAGGGGCCTTTAAACTAATTCGGCCGCGTCGTGGTCAGAGCATAATTGCCCTTCCTCGGCACAGAACGCTGTGCCTTCAGGCAGCCGAGCTGTTGAAACGGTGGGTGCCGCCCCCTCCGAAGAGGTGACACACCAGGACTTAAGGAGCCAACCCGGGTTTGGTGGAGAGCAGCAGAAACGATTACAGACTCGGGAAATAGCTCCTATGAAGGAAGATTAAAGGATGTGTGATTATTTAGCCTGGAGAAGGGAAGCAGACCTAATAGCCATCTCCAGGCCGGTGAAGGGTTATTACCCGGCGACGGCGACAGCTGCCCCTCTCACACGGGGGATGAGAAGGGAGGACATGGGCTTAGGTGTCGATAGCGGGGTTTCCAGCGGAGATAAGGAGCTTCCTCCCCCTAGCCAGGGGCAGGGGTCCCAGCCCCGAGCGGCACCCGCCCCGTCAGGAGAGGCCGAGCCCCTGCGGCCGCCCCCCGCCCTCTAGGCTTTTTGTGGCCTGTGGCCGCTCTGAAAGCCGCCGTGACTGTTGATCTGTGTAAAGGTCACGTATTTCAAACGACAGTTCGGTAAAGAGGGCGGGCGTGCTGCAAGTGACAAGAGGCGGCCAGCTGCTGTGTGTTCTGGCGCCGTCTTCCCGGGCGACTGGACTAGCGGCGGCGCAGGACGGGAGGGCTGCTGGGAAGAAACGCAAAATTGGAATCGACTCTAGTCTTGGGTTCAAATTCTATTTTTTGAACTGTTTTAATGTTTATTATTTATTTTTGAGAGATAGAGAGAAAGACAGAGTGCACACGGGGGAAAGGTACAGAGAGAGAGGGAAACACAGACTCCGAAGCAGGCTCCAGCCTCCGAGCTGTCAGCACAGAGCCCAATGTGGGGCTCGAACCCACGAACCGTGAGATCACGACCTGAGCCAAAGTTGGACACTTAACAGACTGAGCCACCGAGGCGCCCTGAGTTGAAATTTTTTTCAGTAGAAATAATCCTCAATGTTTTAAAAATAATGTAACCAGCAGGAGGTTTTTTTTGTTTGTTTTTGAAGAATAAAAAGGAAGGAAGAAGGTAAAGAAAGGAATGTGGGTTTTGTTTTGTTTTTTTTTTTCCTTCAACGCCTGAATCTCTGCACTCAGGACACTTCTAGTGCGTAGCTCTCGCGGGGTCCTGCTCTCACGGGGTCTCGGAGAAGCCCCGGACACAAGTGTGTGGAGGTTCCTCCGCGGCCCCGGTGAGCACCGGCCGCCCTCACACGAGCAGCGGAGGGCAGCGAGTCGCGGCACCTCTGAGATCGTCGCGGCGCGCGTAGGGGGGTCGGTGGAGACCGACATCCCTGATCCAGCCGCACGCAGTCCCTCCTGTGTCCCTCAGCGCCTCCATCTGTGACAACAGCGTGTGTCGTAAACTCCCTACGGCCAGAGAATAAAAACACTCTCGTTCCCCGGTGGGATCTCCGCGACACAGCGCAAGTGAGCCTTGTGGGCTAGAAAACAGATTTTTTTTTTTTTTTTTTTTTTTTTGCGGGAAGGACGCCCTAAAGAAACCCCCTCGCCCGCGTCACGTGGTTCCAAATCTGAATGTCGTTTACAAGGCGCACGGTCATCTGTCTCCGGCCGACTTTTCCGAGTTGTTTCTCGCGGTATCGTCTTCCAGATGCAGCCCGCCGGCCGTGCCCGGGAGCCGTGTGTCCTTGGCCTCGAGGTGGCCATCACCCACGCCCCCACGCCTCACCTTCTCCCTTCCCGGGGAGCCCCGCCTCTCACTGCCTCTCCCGACTGTCCACCGTCGTGTTCCTTAACCGTCCGGAGCGTGGACCTGCCTCAAGGGCGTGAGCTCAGTGTCCTTAACGTTCTTTATGCTTACCCGGCAGCCCCTCACCTAAACCGCTTAGCACTGGACAGACATGTGAATGTGGGTGGGTGGACGGAGCAGAGCTGGGTAGGGCGCAGGGGTGAAGAGGTGGCAGGGAGGGCGGGAGGCAGGCAGGCGCACAGAGCTGTACTCATCTTTGCTGGATGACTTTCAATCGTTTTACGAGATCAGGGCTGGCACATTGCCGTAGTTGAACTCCCTTGATTTTGGAAAATTGTTCTGCTTATTTTAGGGAAAAATGTATTTTTAAATTAATTCCACTTCTCCTCCTGCCGCGCCAGGTCCGACATCCAATCCTAAGGATGTATTGTCGGGTCTCACACGCCCGCGGGTGCCCGCCTGGCAGAGAAGTGGCCCTTTGCGCCCAGGCCCCGAGGGCAGAGCGGGACCACACCATGCCCTCCCTCCCCTGTGGCACGGGATGATGGTCAAGGTACGTTTTCAGCAGGCTTAGGGAGGAGGGAATGTGGACTTTCCTCTTCTTTTTTCGTCATCATAAGTAGAAATCGGTGTTTTTAAAAACTATAAAGGAAAAGCGTGCCTAGTTCTGCGATGCCTCGTGTTTAAAAAACAGGCACAGAGTGGGATGATTTTTGTTGTCAAAACGGGTTTTTAGAGAAAATCCACTTTATGAGCCTGAAGAAAAGACTCTGAAGCTTCGCCGCCTGCGAGGATTCAGCGTGCCCGCTGGCCCTACGCGCACACCGCACGGGGTTCCTTCCTACGTCCACACCGTTCCCTCTCGGTCGTTCCTCCACTGGTCTGGGGCCTCGGGACACCGAGTCGATTATTCACGCTGCTGCAACCGTTCCCTAAATAGACACCGCGTCGGGACTTACAGAGGCTCGTTGGCGACTCCGGCCCCCGCAGCCGCCCCGGGGCCTGCGGACACCCGCAGTGGCGCGTGCTCCCCACATCCCTTTGCCCCCCTGGAGACTCCACGGGGGCCGTGACCTTGCCAGGGGACCCTGCCGTTCAGGGCACACTGCGCGGGGCGCCGAGACCGAGTCGCCACCTGTCCAGGGGATCTCACGTCTATGCTGTGAGCCGCAGGCCGCACAGCATCGGCCACATCGGGGATGACAGAAGTTTGTGAAGCGGGCACACGTATCGGTAAGTTAGTGTGGAGAGCGGCACACGTGCGATCTGGGGCCACACAGTGTGGGCCTGTGGACAGTCACCACCACTGTCTTCTGTGTGCCGGAAATCCCCGCGACCAGGACGATGAAGGAAGGACCGGCTTCTCCTTCACCGTGGGAGAGAGAGAGGCCGAGTGCTCCCTTTCGGTGCCTCCCGTCCCCCCTGGGAATGGAGGCGCGTGGGCAGGAACGCGGGCCGGAGCAGGCGTCCTGAGGGCTCCCGAGCAGGTGGCCTGTGCTTCTGGAAGCAGCTTTCTCAGCGTCCTAAACCACCTGCCCACCTCTCTGCCGACCCCGGCCCCAGCCAAGCCCCTCCCCGGCTCCGTCTCCTCTCGAGGGCCACAGAGGCGTCCCTCCCTCTGCTGTGACTCCATCCCCTCCAGGCCCCGGCTCTCAGTCTGTCCCTCTGCACTGTCGTTCACGAGCTGGAGAAGATCTGACACATAAGACGAACGGGCTGACCCCGCTGGCGGGACACAGCTCGGCCGCGGCCGTGAGGCCTGGGGGGCATGCTGGCCACCATCAAAATCCCCCCGAATGAGGCGGGAAAACCGAGAGGTGCAACGAAGGGCGTCAAGCGAAAGGCTCTACGTGCCGATTAAACAAAAGTTCCCGAAGACGACGCGACGGGGCGCTGGTAACCTCTAACCTGGCTCCTCAAAAGCGGGAACGAACAGACACGCAAATAGATAAACCCGCATTCCCGGTCTCTGCCAACGTCCTGCCACGGCTGACTTCACGCCCCCTACTTGCCTCCTTCCTGGAGGCGGGACCGTGCTCCGCCCCGCGTGCCCCTGCCCCTCCCGCATGGCTCCCGGAGCGCCACACGCCTTCCGTGGCCTCCGCCCCCTCCCGCACGGCACAGGGCGCTCGCTGGGAGTGTGGCACCGGGCGGCGAGGACGGGCGGCGGGGCCAGGGGACCGAGCCGCCGCCCTGGGTCCAAAGCGAGGGATCGGGTTGCCCTCCCACTTCGCTTCGCCAAAAGTAGAAAGCCATCCGACACACCGTTTTCGAGGGAACGCACTTACTTCAAGGGAAGCCGCGTACAGACAGGGTAACCCGAGGGCCACACGCGTGCGGCCCGGAGCACGGAGCCGTGGGGAAGGAAGGAAGGGGCGTCTCCAAGCCCCCGGACCGAACGGGCCGTTGGAATAGGTGATGTTGCGATCCCTCGATTCAGTGTCCGAACCACAGCGGGAACCAGCACCCCGGCAGCTCCACGGCCACGCCACAGGCCTCTGAGCCTGCGGGAGCCAGGCCAGCCCCCGCTCCCGCACGGCGACCCCGGGCACCGTCCCCTGCCCTTCCCGGGGGTGGCGGAAGCGGACGCCACCACGGCTCCCGGCCCACTGGCTCTGGCTCAGCGTCCGGCACGGCGACCCGGAAACCACGGTCTCGGTGACAACACGGAATTCCCCTCATCCTCGCTCTTTCTCCCTCCTCATTTTTGGGTATTTTTCCCTTTCCTTCCCCCGTGGGACTCCTCTTATTATTACCTTCTGCTGCTCCGTCACTGCCTTCTGTTCCCCTTCCAATCCGCCTTTTGATGGTTTCATTGTGCCTTCTTTCTTGATCCCCAGGTAAAACCTCAATGATCATTTATATGCTGATGACTCCCAAATTTGCGCCTAAACCCAGACTTCCTCTCCTGCCCCAGGTCCAGATGCACAGCTGTCTGCGGGCCACCCCACGCCGGCTCCCCACCGTCACCCCAGATCCCATCAGACCCTCCGCTCCCCATGGCTCCCTTCTACATGCGTGGTGCCGCCGTCACACGGGAGAGCCCCCTCTTCCTCGGCAGCACCAGCCCCCGCTGTCACCGATCGGCGGCCGGCCAGGTGCAGTCGTCCTGCTGACCTGCCATCCCTCCGAGAACACGTCTCTCTTCGTCCTAGCCTTCTGCCCAGCCCTCCTCCTCCTGCCTGGATTCCTGCAAGAGCCCCTCGCCTGGCCTGCAGCGTGTCAGCGCCGCCCCCAGCCCCGGAGCCACGTTCCCCTCGGGGCCATTCCCGCGGAGCCCGTGTCCACGCAGGACGCCCCCTTGCGTCGGGTCCTACGTACAGCCTCTCAACGGAACGCCCGTCAGAGTCCCACTGCTGCTGAAATAAGTTACCACAGTTCGTGACTTAAAACCATGTAAATATGTACTTTCATAGTTCTGGAGGTCAGAAGTCCAAAGCGAGTGTCCCTGAGTGACAGTCCAGGTGTAGGTCGGACAGCTTCCCTTTCCGGCAGTTCCGGGAAGATCTTTTCTTGCCTTTTCCCCTTCTGGAAGCCCTTACGTTCCTCGTCCTGTGGTCCCACACTCCATCATCAGAGCCAGTGAAGACCAATGGAACTTTCCGGAGAGTGTCGCTCTGGCTCCCACCCCGCACACTCCTCTGTAAGGACCCTTGTGCCTACACTGAGCCCAGCTGGTGACCCGGAATAATTGTCCCACCTGCAATCCAGCTGCCACCTGGACGCCTCCTTGTCACCTGGCATGATGTTTCCCCAGGTCCCCGGGATTTGAACGCTACTGTGCCCCACACAGCTATGGCTGCAGGATCACGCGGGCTTCAGGAGCCGAGTGTCACCTGCCTGCGCCCGAGCCCCGTGCCCAGTGCGTGGTTCAGGCCGACTCCCACGGATCCATCTCTTGGACGGATGTGACCCCTCCTGGGGCGAAGGCCCCCGCCTCTCCCTGCACTAGCGGTGAACCCAGGGCACGGCCTCTGTGCTGCCCACCCCCCCCCCCAGCACGCTTTCCAGCCTGGGGCTGCTGGCGCTCCGCGCGTCCTCAGCGGCTTAGTGTACAGGACGTGCCCCTGAGCTTGCCATCGCTGCCCTCGTGGCCGCAGGGAAAACCAGGACACCAGAGAACATCGCGAAAACGGAGGAACCAGCAGCGATCTTTCTGGTTTTTTCCTCCCTAAATGGAGTCTCCAAGTCCACGTCAGAAACCCAGCATTTTGAAACACAAATCCGGGTTTTGTTGGGAGAAGAAAACGCGCTCAGACTCCGCAGTGGAGGTGCCCAGAGTGAGGCAGGACACGCAGGTTCGCCCAAATGTTGCCCAGAAGGAGAAGGAGGAGCGGAGGTACACCAGGGCCACGGGGCAGGGAAGCAGCCGCGGGCAGAAGCCGGTTTGGGGAAGGCGGTGGACGGAGGGGCCTGGGGGGCTCAGGAGGCCCCCAGAGCTCCAGTGGGGGCTCCCGCGGGCAGACAGCGGCTGGCTCTGTCTGCTGTCGGTGCCAGAGCACAAGAGCCTCCAAATACCTGCCCAGCCAGACAGGCGAGGAATCCCCCTTTCCCTCCTCCAGGCGCCCTCACCCCTCCCTCCTCCCGGTGCCATCCCATGAGGGTGGGGGAGGGCTCTTCACCAGCTCCTGTGTGCCTGGGACCCGTCGACCGTCCGCCAGGCAGAGGCAGGGCTTGTCCGTGCTCCAGGAGCTCCCTGCACCCAGCCAGGACACCAAGCTCCCTGCACCGGGCCGCGACGCCGAGCTCCCTGCACATGGCCGAGACGCCAAGCTCTCTGCACCGGGACGGGACGCCGAGCTCCCTGCGCCCGACCAAGACGCCGAGCTCTATGCACATGGCCAGAACGCCGAGCTCCCTGCACCCGGCCAGAACGCCGTGCGTGCATGCATATGCCTTCCAGGGGTCCAGGGCACATATGAGTCCCCAAACTAGACGGGGAGCAGAAAGGAAAGCTGTGTAGCTGTGTCCTGGCCTTGAACCCGGGTGGCATTACACAGCCTCGAAGAGGTCAGCACCAGGCTCCAGACTCCGGAGCCACCCTACTTCCCCGCACGCAGAGCCCCCTGCTTCCTCCCGCCAAGGCGCCCGTGTCCCCGCGGCTCCGTGCTGGGGTAGCCGCGGTAGTTCCCCCATTTCCCAAGACTAGGCATCTGCTTTTTGACTCAAAAGCAATTAATTAGCTAGTCTACATGGTTAATCTGCTCCTCGGTAATAAGAATTTGAGGATAACAGGACACACTGACCCTTGAAATGACTTTATGAGACCACGTGTGAGCTGCCCTGAGCAGAGCCGGTGGGACTGGGGACGTGGTGGGGAAGACACAGAACTTACAGGGGCAGGACCTCAGGACCGAGTCTGCCGAGTCCCTCAAAATACTCTGGACACTCTGTAAACTACGGGTGTCCCCTCGCAGTAATGTGGGAAGACTAGTCCATTTAGTTTGTGGAGAGCCGCAGAATTAGATAATTTTATAAAAATATCTCAAGTAAAAGAAACGCAGTTAGGTGTGGGAACGCCGTGGTACTAAGAGCAGGTGGGGTTGGGACCAGCGAGGAGGGAATTTGGTGACTGTTTATGCTGTAAGCACGCACGTATGATTCCGACTAAGCAAGGGAAGAATGTATTTGATACCAAATGACATTAACTTCTGGAACTTTTTCTTTTTTTCTAAGTCTCAGGACAAAAAAACGCTATTTAAAGTATTTAGTCAACATATGTGAACGCCGGCCACAGAAGGCAGCCCAGGCTGGTCCCTTCCCAGACCGAACGGGGGCCTCCGGCAGTCCCGGGGAGCCCGGGAGACAGGCGAGGAGAGTCTCCCGTGGTAAGCGGCTTCTCTTCCCCACTGGGCCTGAGCCTTCCTCCTTTACGCAGACACACCCCGACGGCACGTCCCCCACCTGGGCACACCTGGACAGACACGCCCCTCCCCAGGTACAGGGATGCGCACAAGGGATCCTGCAACAGCTAAGTCGGCATGACGAGAGTTGGGCTCCGGAAGCCTCTTGGTTCCTGCAAGTCTGAGACCCCCTGCCTCACACAGACGCCAAGTGTTTGAGGGGCTCCAGCAAGGGGGAACCTGACACAAACGGCTGAGCCCGGGAAGCCCCCTTCATCCAGGCCGAAGCTCTCCCCACCTCGGTGAAGAGCTACCTCACCCCCCCCCCCCCCGGCATAACTGCCAGACTTGAGCAAAGCTGCAGCAACACCAGACAAACGGAGCAGAGCAAAGTATCTCCGCAAAGGCTCTGAAAGTTAAGTCATCGCTGGGGACGCCTGGGTGGCTCAGTCGGTTAAGCACCTTACTTCGGCTCAGGTCATGATCTCACAGTTCATGAGTTCAAGCCCTGCATCGAGCTCTGTGCCGACAGTGAGGAGCCTGCTTGGGATTCTCTCTCTCCCTCTCTCTCTACCCCTCTTCTGCTGCTCTCTCTTTCTCAAAAAAAAAAAAAAAAAAAAAAAAAAAAAAATTATCGTTGGAACCACACAGTCAGGCCTGGGGCGGCCTGCTAAACTAGGAGACTTCGACGGGAATCAGAATCCCCTAACATAACAGCCCAAATGTCCAGGATATAATCGAAACTCACCCGTCACGCTGAGAAGCAGGGAACCCACAGTGTGAGTGAGAAGCAATCCACTGTCACCAACGCCGAGACAGGTCACGCGTCAGAGTTACCTGACGAGGGTTTGAAAGGAGCGCTCATGAAAGTAATTCAACGACCAACCACAAATTGTCTTGAACAAATGGGAAAAGAGAAAAATCAGCAATGAAATATAAGTTTCTAGGGGCGCCTGGGTGGCTCAGTCGGTTGAGCGTCCGACTTCAGTTCAGGTCATGATCTCACGGTTCGTGAGTTCGAGCCCTGCGTCGGGCTCTGTACTGACGGCTCAGATCCTGGAGCCTGCTTCGGATTCTGTGTCTCCATCTCTCTGCCCCTACCCGGCTCATGCTCTGTCTCTTTCTGTCTCTCAAAAAAAAAAAATACAAATATTAAAAAAATTTAAAAAATAAAGTGAGAAGGCCACGGTTCTCTCTCACACAAAAAAAAAAAAAAATGAAAGAAAGAAAAAAGAAAAAAAAGAAATGTAAATTTCTAAAATAAGAACTAAATGGAAATTTTAAAGCTCAAGAACACAATCACTGAGAGTGGAAACCTCACCGGAGGGGCTCGATAGCAAGCGGGGCCGATGGCGGCGTGGGGCCGGAGCGAGGGGTTCACCCACCAGAACCGCAGAGAGGAAAGGCGTAGAGAAAAAGGAGCCGAGCCTCAGGGCCCCCGGGGCCGCGGGCAGGAGCCGCATTCCCATGCTGGAGCCTCCGAAGGACGGCAGAGAGAGAGGGGCCGGAGGGCGCGTAAGCAAACAGCGACAGAAAGCCACCAGATCTGACAAAGGACGGAAATCTGTGGATTCCGCGAGCTGAGCGCGCCCAACGAGGGTAGAATCGAAGGGTCTGTGCAAACTCAGATGCGTTAGAATTACATTTCCGAAAATTAACAAAGAGAAAGATCTTGAGAGCGACCAGGAGACACAGCGCATTATCCGCAGAGCGGCACGCCGGCGGCCGCGGACGTCCCATGCCCCCCCACGGGGTCCCGGAAAGGGACGGAGCGCTGTCCAAGTGCGAAGCACAGGACCCTTCCGCCGCGAATTCTGTCTCTGGCAAAACGAAAACAAAAGATCCTTCTGGAATAGGGGAAAGGGAAGACGCTTTCTCATGAGGAAATCTGGAGCAAAGAGAACCTGCTTCTGGCGGGTCTGGGCTTGAAGAAAGGCTGGAGGGAGCCGTGCGCTAGAAAGGGTGCGACGAGAGGGGAGATCGGGGCGCAGAGGGGAGGAGAAAGGGCAGCAGGAAGACGCCTGTGGGCAAATGCAACGGCTGTCCTCCTGGGCATTCCCTCGGTCGTGCCTGACGCGGGCCACGCCATTACAGCACCGTCCCCCGCTCCGCACGGTGCTTGAGGAGGGGGGACGGGCAAGAACCCGAACGAAGTAAGGCTAGAGTGTTTCACTTGAAGCGATAAAACCAGTACAAGGCAGTACCCGGGCAGCCCTACCAAGCCATGCAACTAAAATGATGGTAAACAGATAAAATTAGAATCCCCCATCATGTAAAAGTAACATATAGGAGTTCAAAGGAGAACCAGAGGAATACGAAACAGGAGAAAAAGAGATAAAATGGCAGACTTAAGGGTAATAAATCAATAATCACCATAAGTGTACAGAAGTGTAAATAGTGCAAATAATACCAATTATAAGTGAGTTAAAATTAAATAAAAAACCAAATGAACAACAACAACCAAAAAAACAATTTCAATCTATGCTTTCAGAAGAAACTCACAACAAAGTCAATGACAAAGATACTAGAAGTAACATGATGGAAACAGATATACCACACACACACACACACACACACACACACACACACACAAAGATGTGGCTATCCTTATATAAGATAAATTACTAGAAAATTACTAGAAACACAAACATTACAGAAGAATAACAAGGTTAGTTCGATAGGAAAACATCATGATCTTAAATGTGTAAGCACATTAAAAAAAAAAAAAATCCCAAGAAATCTCCAAAAATGCCCCAGAAGTAATGTGTGATTTCAGCAATGTTGCAGGATACAAAATCCACATAGAACACTTAATCACATTTATATATGCTAACAATGACTATACGATAACTAAAATTAAAAGCAATTACCATACATGATTGCTAAAGCATGTATATAATTGAGGTGCTGAAAGTGATCCATTTCTCATGAAATAAATCAAAGGTCTAAATAAGTGGAGAGGCATGGGATTCATGGATTGGAAGATTTAGCGTGGAAAAAGATCAAACTTCTCTGCAGGCTCAGTGCAATCCCGATCAAAATCCCAGCATGGTATTTTCAGACATACACAAACTTACTCTAAACTTTCCATGAAAAATCACGGGTGTGCAACAGCTAAGACCATCTTGGGACATTAAGAATAGGGTGGGAGGATGTTAAGGCTTGTGACACATCATCAGTAATGAACACCACATGATATTTGAACAGCGATATATTCTGTTCGATGGAACAGAAGAGAGAACCCAGAATAGAACCATGAAATATGTTCAATGGAGTTTTGACAAAGGCACAGAGTAAGTCATTCCAGGAAGTACTGCCTTATTAGTAAATGGGGCTGGAGTTTAATAAGTAAAACAAACAAATAAAAAAAATAAAAAATAAAACACCCCAGAAAACAATAACAGAAGCAAAAAACCATAAAACCAAAAGCAAAAAAATAAAAAATAAAAACACTCAACCTACACCTTATACCTTCTATAAAAAAAAAAACTCAAAATGGATCATGGGCTTAAATGTAAAAATGCAGCAATATAAAACAGAAAGAAAACAATGGAGAAAATCTTCAGGATCTGGGACTAGTTCTTGGACATTAAAAACATAATTCACATAATTCATAAAAGGAAAAATTGAAAACTCAGGCCTCATTAAAATTAAGCACATTGTTCAGTTAAGCTCCCTGTGAAAGGGATAAGAGGACCAGCAGTAGCTTGGGAGAAGAAACTTATAAGTACCTCTCTGACAAAGAACTTTCTACCATGTATATAGAGCCTTCAGCACTCAAAGTGAATAGAAGTAAAAAACCCAATTAGAAAATGGGCAGTAGACATGAATAGCCATTTCACCAAAGGGGATCCACAGGTGGCAATAAACACATAACAAGGGGTTCAACTTTATTATCCGTTAGGGAAACGCAAAGTCAAACTAATGAGATATTATGAGACACCTATAAGAATGGCTAAAATAAAAAAAAAAGGTTAACACCAAAATCTGGCCAGGATACACTGGTAAGGGGGAAAAAATTCCCTCACGTGCATATATTGCTGGGGACAATGCAAAATGGGACACTGACGGTGGAAAAAGTGTGGCAATCTCTTTATCAAGTAAACGTGCAGCTACCAAGTGTCCCAGCATTAAACTGGTCTTTTTGCCATTTGTTCTGTGAAAGGGAAGTACATGTGACATATCCTCCAAAGGCACAAGAAGCCAGAAGATGGAAGACAAAGGCCAGCAAGTCCAGCTTGCTGAGAAACGGATGTCCAGGGGACCGGTGGACACGAACCCCCAGATTCTGCAATGCCACCTCCGGCCACACCTGCTCTGACAGCCCTGAGGCTGGTAGCACATGTGGGGGCCGTCCGGGAGGCGGATGTCGGAGAATTACAGTCGTATCTCCAGAGCAGAGCAGGGCTGCTGTGCCCACGGGGTGTACTCAGCCGGAGAGAAGGTAGGAGGGAGAGCTGTCCTCCAGAGGGCTCCAGGCCACCGAGCTGTCAACACGGATGGATTTCTCCAAGACGATATCAGTCTGGTTCATAAACCATTTATCCCAGAGGAAGGAACACTTGTGTTCACACAAAATTCTGAAAAAGAGAGGCGCCTGGTGGCTCAGTCGGCTAAGCGTCCCACTCTGGGGTTCCGTCAGGTCACGATCTCAGAATTTGTGAGTTTCAACGCTGCGTCAGGCTCTGCTTTGACAGCGTGGACCCTGCTTGGGATTCTCTCTCTGCTCTCTCTCTGCCCCTCTCCTGTGTGTGTTCTCTCTCTCTCTCTCTCTCTCTCAAAACAAATAAATAAATTTAAATCAACTTAAATAAAATAACACGCTGAGCAACGTGATATCATCACACTGAACTTAAAAACAAGGCCTTCATTTTTATCAATCTATTTCATACGTAAATTACAGTAATTTGCTTCACAAATCTAAAGAAAACCTTACCCATATCAGTGAAAAGCAGATTTAAAATACTTAATATTAAAGGAGTGCCTGGGTGGCTCAGTTGATTAAGCGTCGGACTTCGGCTCAGGTCAAGATCTCGCGTTTCCTGAGTTCGAGCCCTGCGTTGGGCTCTCTGCTGGCAGCTCAGAGCCTGGAGCCTGCTTGGGATTCTGTGTCTCCCTCTCTCTCTGCCCCTCCCCTGCTTGCACCTGTGAGTGTCTCTCTCTCTCAAAAATGAATTAAAAAAATTTAAAAAAATAAAATAAAATACTTAATATTAAGGACCAGTGTGAACAATCACATATTAATACTTTAATTAAAATGATGATTAATTAACTTAAAATGATGACTTTGAGATTCCTGTCGTAAGTCTTTGGGCAAAATGTCAGGGAGGAGTCGGAAGAAGCCTGATGGATGGAAGGCACCCTCCCGCCCTCTGAAGATGGCCTATGCACGTATCTACCTACCGGTCTAGCGGAATATCTGTATCAGAGTATAAATATTTAAAATATAGGCATTCGGCACACTTTTGCTCTGACACGCCAACAGCGACTGTTTCCAAATGTACAGCATGGAAAATCGTGTCTGTAGCATAACTGACCTCAGATTATTCATTTTTAAGCTCAGCAAACCTTCTGGGTGGATGAGATCTTATCACGAGCGGAGTATCCGCTCTTCCCGAGGCAGAGACCACTCTGAAGGCCGGGGGATCGAGTGCTCGCCCTCTTCCAGGGAGCCACGGGGAGAGGCCTGCGGTCCGTCCTCCACGACGCCAAAGGATTTGCCCGGGCTGGCAGGGTGGAGAAACTCTTCCTTCGTGGGCTGTTCTTCACCGGAAGGCTGTGGACACATCGCTGCGCTGCCTGCTCGTCACTGCTCTCCTCGCTTCAGAGCAGCTGCAAAGTCTGCTCCTTCCAGAGGCCTCAGCCGACCAGCCGTCGGGCTCTGGAGCTCCACTTTGCCAGAGACCCTCGGGGCGGCGCACGCATGTGCCCTTGAGTCCTGCCACTTTCCACCGGACCCTGCCTGCCTGGCCTTCTCCTGGCTGTTCCCCTCCCCCCTGATGACACGAAACCACCCAAGCCCCTCGGCCAGCACCATGGAAGGCCCTCCCCTCCAAACGCCACCGGGCCGCAGGCTTCCTCGCCTGTCCACCCAGGCACGGTCCCTCCAGCTCCAGCCTAGAGACCCTTCCAAGGCGCCCCGTTCGGGGCATTCTGGTGCAGATGCTCTCGTGGGTTTCGAGCCCCCCCACCCCCACCTTGAACTTCTGTCTGTCCGCGCACCCAGATCGGCCCAGGAGACGCCCTGCTCTCAGGCCAGGGCCCAGCCGGCCCCGACTCCCTGCACACACCCGGGCACAGGAAGCTGAAGCTACCTGGGAGCAGGCGAAGGTGAGCGCGCTGGTTAGCCTCGGTTCACACAGGAGAAAGGGGAAGCCGGGGACCTTGCTGTCCCAGGTTCTGAGCTAGGAACGGGAGGAAGGGGGCTTTGGAGTCCGGTCAGTCAGACCCCAGGGCCTTCCTTGCACCCCCGGCCTCTTGGTTTTGCCAACAATGCGTGCTACCGTTTCCACGGCTGGAAACACCGAGCCGAAGCACCGATTCTCTGCGCCAGGCCGTGAGCCCTCCCCCCGGTGCGTGTGCTCCGTGCCTCTGTCTCCATGACTGTCTGTGTCCCTCTCTGCATGGTCTCTGTTCTCTGTCCCACTCCACCCGACACACCCCCCCCCAGATGAAAGTCTGGGAAGATTCCGGAGGAATCGGGGTGAAGCCCCAGGGAGGGTGCAGGCGCGATTCATCAGTGCCGAGGGGCCGGGGCACTCGGGGTGCTCTGGGCCAGGAGGTTAAACAGCTTTTAGGGAGGAGCAGGGGGACAGGGAGCGGTACAGCCTGCTCAGGCCCGCCCAGGGCACGGTAGGGGGGCGCGAGGGGTGCCCGGAGCGTGCCCTGTCCCCCTCAACTCAGCGGGCACTCGGGGGGCCGGGTGCGCATGTCCCGTGTGCTCTGCGGTGCGCTCCGGGCCTGCTCCCGGAGATCTCGGCTCCCCGCCCGACGCCAGGGAAGGGCCAGCGGGGGCGCAGAGGACCCTCTCGGCTGAGCCCCGTCTACCAGTCTGGGCGCTCGCTCCCGTGCGGTTAAGGACAAAGACAGAAACTCACCCCCGAATTCTGCGTCCGGAAGAGTCACAACCAGCGGCCGGAGGGGGCCGTGGATCCTCCCCGCGGTCGGTGGGGAGAACCCGGCTTCTTGGCCCCGAGGACAGAGTGGCTCCTCTACGTCGCGTCTTCCCTTCGGCGCTCCTGGAGCACGTGTGCGCCTGCGCGGGCTGGAAACCGGAGGCCGCGGACCTCCTCCCGGAGCACGTGCGCCTGCGCGGCCTGGAAAGCCCCCAGACCCTTCCGGAGCACATGCACCTGCGCGTGCTGGAAAGCGGAGCCCCCCCCGGACGCCCTCCCGGAGCACGTGCGCCTGCGCGGGCCGGAAAGCGGAGGCCCCCCCGGACCCCTACTGGAGCACGTGCGCCTGCGCGGCCTGGAAAGCGGGGGGCGGCCCCCGGACCCCCTCCCAGAGCACGTGCGCTTGCGCGGCCTGGAAAGCGGGTGCCCCCGGGCCCCCCCCCGGACGCCTTCCCGGAGCACGTGCGCCTGCGCGGGCTGGAAAGCTGCCCCCCCCCCCCGACGCCCTCCTGGAGCACGTGCGCCTGCGCGGGCAGGAAAGCGGAGTCCCCGGACCGGATCCCCGGACCGGACCCGGGCTCCACCTGCCGGGGCTGCACCGCGGCCGCGGGCCGGGCGCGCGTTCCCACTTGTTACCTCCCGCAGCACGGCCCCGCCCGAGCGCGGAATTAACAGCTGAAGTGTTTGACCTGGCTCCCATTAGCGCACGTCACCACCTGGTAGCAGCCTGCCTCCCACATGCCGCACTTCCCAGTATCAGTCATTACTCCGTCCTCCACCGTCCC